>JARHVA010003646.1:0-252500 GCA_037957365.1 Torreya grandis
TAGGGGGAACTTGAGATTTTTGAAAACCTTTCATAGAATTAGAAGGATTTATTTTAGGAATAAATCAAGGGGGATATACATAAATGTTTGTTTGAATGTATGGTGTGATAATATAACAAGATTGAAATAATTAAGACACCAAGTCTTATGCAACATTTATCCATTTCTACATAGAGGTGGTAGGATGTTTAAATGTATTTAATTACAAGGTTACCAAGGTCTGAAGGTATAAATTTCATCATGGTAATTTTTTATAGGCTCACAATATATACTCATTTTTTCTCCTTCTCACAACCATTTATAGCTACTAAAATAGTTTTATTATTATTATTATTATTATTATTATTATTATTATTATTATTATTATTATTATTATTATTATTATTATCATCATCATCATCATCATCATCATTATTATATATTTCAAAAGATACATGGTATTCCTAAGATAATTGTAAGTGATCATGACCCCATTTTTACCAGTAAATTCTTAACTAATTTATTCTTATGTTTGGGTGCTTCTTTGGATCATAGATCTCGTATAATCCTCAATTAGATGGGCAAAAAAAAATTTAAAATGCATATATGGGTATCTCCATTATTTCACATCAAATAAAAAATAACAATGGATTCATTGGCTAACCCTAAGAAAATGGTGGTATAGCACTTCCTTCCATTCCTCTTTCAAAATATCTCAATTTTTGGCACTTTCTAGTTATCATCCCCCATGCATCATTTCATCATTCAGGGTTCAAGACAAGGATCATTTTTTTAACTAAACACATTATACATAAATATGAGGTACTATCTAGTCTAAGAGATAATTCAATAATGTAACTTGGTAGAATAAATCAACAAGTGTATCAACATCATAGTGATAGGAATTTTTACATGTGTGATTGGGTCTTTTCATGTTTCAATCCATATAATTAGATGTATTTAAATTATTAAAAAAAAAAATAACAAAATTTATCCTAAGTATTACAGTCCTTATAAGACCTTACATAAAATTGGTAGTGTTGCATACAAACTAGAGCTACCCTAGTCTACTCACATGCATCTTGAATTTAATTTTTATTTATTAAATAAGGTAATTGGACAAAGTTTTTATGTATATACTAATATCTTAGAACTAGATGAATAATATAGATTAATTCTAGAACCTAAGGACATCATTCACACACACACACACACACTAAAAGGTTTAGAATAAGAGAGATTAAGGAGTATTTGATCAAGTAGAAAAATATGAACCATGAAGATGCATCATGGGATGATAAATATTTCCTATAATAGCATATAGAATTCAAAATTAAGGGTAATGTTGTTATTAATGGTATGGGAATGATACTACATTAACCTATAGTGTGTCTAAGTATATGTGTAACAAACTTGTGGTTAACATAAAATTTTATATTATCTTATTGAATTTCTCTATATTATAATATTGTTAGTAGGGTTGGGCTATATAATAACCATGGCTTAAGTAGAGTATATATAAGAGGTATTAGTTAGTCTTTGAGTATCATATTGTGAATTTTGATCTTATTGCATTGGTTAGACTTTGTGTAAGTTGTCCCTTTGAAGTGTCATAGTCATATTTTTCAAGTATTCTTCTTTTTTATCAATTATTATTATGGATCTATTTATTCTATGATATATTATTCATTTGGTGTGAATTATCTAAGTAATTTTATTCTAGATATGGTGTCAATACCATTGATATAGAAATAGAGTACATGGCCAAGGAAAATAGACACCCAACATTAAGGATTGGAAATGAACAAGTACATGTTTCAAAGAATAGGGCAAGGAAGGTAGATAAAATAAATAATACTATACCTATGAAAAAGAATAAAAATGAAATAAAAAATATGCATCCAATGCTAGGGATGAATCATTATATGTCAAAAGGTGAAATAAAATTGATCAAATTATGGTTGATTATAAAATGTTTTTTTGAAATTCTAGGAGTGATCATTGAAGATTGATTACTATTTATGAGTACATTTGTATGAGACATACATTTAGAATAAAATATTCAAAACTTATGTTAATGAATACATTTGGATGAAAAAATGAATATTTCATGTTAATGACTATAATATGGGGCTTAAATGAATTATATAACTCTATGCATACCAATAGCATGTGTGTGCACATGCACACGTGCATGCATGCATGCATGTGTGTGTGTGTGTGTGTGTGTGTGTGTGTGTGTGTGTGTGTGTGTGTGTGTGTGTGTGTCCGTGCGTGCATGCATTCATACATATATATATATATATATATATATATATATATATATATGTATGTATATATATATGTATGTATATATATATATATATATATATATGTATGTATATATATATGTATGTATATATATATATATGTATATATATATGTATGTATATATATGTATATATATATGTATATATATATATATGTATATATATATATGTATATATATATACATATATATATACATATATAAATATTTCTCTATTATGTATATATATGTATATGTATATGTGTGGATGTTTATACGCACACACGTATATATGCATGCACATATATAACTTCCTATCATTATCTAGTCATTCAAAGTTTTTGAGATTTTTCTAAATTAAAATATTTGATGAACCTCAATTACCCATGATATTACTAATAACATGATCTTAAAAATAGTCAATAAACATATTTTAAAATAAATTGGCACTCAAAATGAATGAAAATGATTAATTAATGAACTTATGTATAACTAAATAACATATTTAATATTAACCATATGTCTCAATAACATTATCTTGACAATAGTTATTCAAGCATGTATTAAATATCTTTATCATGAATACACTAATTTATTTTTTAATGTGTTGATGAAACATATTGTAGGATAAATCAAGACTCAAGTTGAATGAATAATTAAGGAATTTATTCATAATTAAATAACATACTTACAAAAACCATAATATAAAAATGAAATTATGACTTACTTCATAACATCATATGTCTTAAAAAAAACATATTATCTAATTTTCATTCATTGAAATGACCATAACAAAACTTCCTATCATTATCTAGTCATTCAAATTTGAGATTTTTAACATATACAATAGTTAATGAATCTTAATTATCCATGGAAAATAACATTTAAATAGTATTATAGATGGAACATCATAAAATAGTTAGGTATAATTTATGCATCAAATAATTAGGTAAGTATTATGTGTACATATGTTGAACATTATCATTGATTAAGGGAGAGTCTATTGAGAATTATCATTGAGTGTTGAGCTTAAGTATTTAATGTTGTCATTGATGTCAAAGGTTATTAAGAAGATGCATGGTTATTTAATTGATGTCAATATAATATTATTAATGTCAAATATTCTTGTGAAAATGCTTGGTTAAGTAAGCCTTGAGGTATGTGTTGTCCCTCAAAAGCATCACTCATTTATGGGACAACATTTGAACTATTTTGGTCCTACAGACCAAAATCCTCTCTTCCCTTTTCAAAATTTGTTCTGACATTCAATTTCCTCATTTTCCAAGATTTTTTAGTTAAGGGTTCAATAGGTTCAAAGGCTTTTGCAGGTGAGTTCAATCAAAAGAACATGTTTCCAACACTTAGTCATTCCCAAAATTGGCTCGATACCTTGGTTCAATCAAAAGAATTCAAATAGTAAGCTTCTAAGCACCATTAAACCATTGAAATGTTGAAACTTAAACCAAAAAGGTTCAAGGGTTCAATGGGTTCAAGGTTTAACCTCGTCAGCAAGAGTTAAGCACATTTGTCAAGGTTCAAAGTTCAACTGCTTCAAGGTTCAATAGCTTCAAAACACTTATCAAAGAGAACAAGGCTTGAACCATTAAACTGTTGAACCATTAAACCACTTTGGTTCAAAGGTTTAATGGGTTCAATGGTTTAATAGGTTCAATGACCAAATGTTTCAACATGTTTGGTTCAAAAATATCAAAAGGACTTAGCCAAATAAAAAGGATGAACCAATGAACCGATTGAACCTTGAACTGAAAGAGTTCAAAGTTCAATGGTTCATGGGTTCAAAGGTTTAAAGGTGGCCTCAGTCAAGGAAAGAAGCAAAAAATAGGTGGTTCAATAAATGGTTCAACCAAGGAGTGAGAAAGTGATTGAACCAATAAAGCAACTGACCGAAAAGATAGAATTCCTTCAGATTTGTTCAAAGGCTGACAAAGAACATTTCCTTCAAACTTTTTGTCCAAAGAAAATTATTAAGTAAAAGAGTCATTAGAATCCTTTCGGAAATGTTTTCCATGGGAAAATGACTAAGGAAAAAATCCTTCAAACATTTTGTCTGCAGGAATTCACCTAGGAAGAGAGCCCAAAGAAAGCAAAGGAAAAGACTGACTGAAGAGAAAAGCCTACAGAAGAATGCCCAATGGAAAAAGACAAAGTGCAGCAGAAGCCACCACATGTCTATTATAAATCATAGTGGAAGCTACCATGTGTCATCTTCTGCAGGACCCTCAAAAGGTTTCTAAAGCTTCTATAAGTTAAGTGGAATATGTCACGTGTCTTGTTATGACTCAACGGAATGTGACAAGTGTTTGCATCCCTGTTTCCATTTTGAAGTTTTTCAGGCAAGACGTGTTGTGGATCCCATTTTTTGTAAGTTTCTAATGAGTTTCATAATAGTGGAACTTGTCACTTGTCAAAGACACAGAAAGGACCCCCTAAAGACCTAGACAAGAAGGGCTAGAAAGGACAAAGAAGCAACATGGACGATTCCAAAGGCAAGTTTAATTAAAGTGATGGTTAAACTAGAGAGAAAAGAAGTGCTTAAGTAGTGAAGAGAGGAGTCATACCAAAGGACCAAAAATATTTTCAGAGTTATGTCCAATAGGTGAAACAGTGGAGCAAGTAGACTTAGACTTCTAAGAGCATCAAATCAAGGACACAATCTTGTTTTTCTTCCATAAAGTAATGATGAATTGGATAGCTACGTAGATATCAGGAAAAGGACCAGATAGTCCATACTAAGAAGATACATACTAGAGGAATAGACATGCCATAGTTATCGCAATACACTATTCTTAACATGGTCTATCCAGACAAAATTGAAGGTACATTGAAGATGTTTACTGCAGCATGGGCCGTCCCATGGGAAGGAACACCAAGCCTTACAAAGTTTGCTATAAGATTGTAATTTATCTCATTAGTAAAGGGGATCTTACGATTAATAGAAGAAAAAACTCTACCCAAATTTAAAGGCATTACTGAGACTTTGAGCTCAGATTGTTGTTTATATTTCTTTGATTAAATGAGAAAGCAAGTTACTTGCAGACTTTGTGCTATTATAGCTTGTGCTATTTTAGGAAATTGTTCTTATGTTTGTTTCTTAAGAGCATTATTGTTTATTTAATCTAACAAGAAAAATTAGTGGAAGTGACAAGGAAGGTGTCCTGAAGTTAGCTACTTTCAGACTTTGTGTTGACATAGTTATTTTTAGTGTGTGTTTACTTTCTGTTTCTGTGTAAAGGACCTTGGGATGACTTTGTGCCCCCATTATTCTTCATATTTCACTCTTGGGTAGTTGAGGTGGAGACTTTGCACTACATCTTAGGCTACTAGTTACTCTACACCTTTGGTTACCAGTTACTTACCAGAAAGATTCATGTTGTTTGCAAGAATAAGCACTTCTAAAAGAAGAGAAGTGCCTTCTATCATTTCACTAGGATTTCTACTATCCAAGAATGGATCTGTCTCTTGGTTGAATGTTAATTCTAAAGGAAGAGAAGTACCTTCACCAATCACCTAGTATTTCTCCTTTGATCTATCAGTATCATCTCCAAGAAAAGAGAGATGAATGGTGTTGTTCTACCCCTAAGTGTTATTTTCTGCATATATATAGTATATAGCTCCTCATATTCTATAGGGAACCTCCCCTTGATGAGAGGAGAGATTTATCCCCTTTGGATGTGGTAAACCTACAACTTTGGATGACTAATCTCCCTATGCTATGGATGATCAGACATATTTTTCTCATCAGTACACTAGTGAAAAAATATTCACCCAATAGTTTTTGGTGACTCTGCGGGGGATAGTAATTTTGTGCAATTTGGAACCTCAAGTTTCAGATTGAAACATCACCTATGTCTTACCCATTATCATTATACCCTTATCCATTACATATTCTAGTGACTCTATTCCATGTCTTACCCATTATCATTATAGCCTTACCATCTTCCTCAATCTCCATTATATTATCTAGTCTGTAAAACTAGAGTTGTTGGGAAGAGTGCATAGTTTGAAGTCTCAAGCTTCAAGCTGAAGCAGATCCTACTCTTTTCCATTTTTGTCTTGTAATTTTGAAACTCCATGTTATACCAAAATATAGAAATCTCAAGGTGTTGTTGAACCTAATTTTGAGTTGGTGCAGCAAAGTAATTTTGATTTATTTCCTGAACATTCTCACTTTTAACAAACTAGGAGTTTCCCTCCTAGCCCTACCAAGTCACCAACACAAGGCAGAGCTTCTTTTTCTAATGCTATTAAAGCTTTGCCTACCCATTCTCCATCCAAATTTGTGATCCCACTTTTACATAATCAAATCATGGCTCAAGGCCCCTGGGGTAACTCATTTGGCCCACTCAATTTGACTCCACCCCTGCATGAACTTCCACACAGCTCAAGAAAGAATTTCCCCAAGTTCTTTGGGGATGGAAAAGTTCACCCTAATGAACATATTGTGGCCTTTAGCACAGCTTGTGGCATAATAGGAGTGGAATTTGAAGACATATCATTCAAGCTACTCGTGGAGACACTACAAGGTGCTGCTACAAACTTGTTCTACCATCTACAAGCTAGATCAGTGACTGACTAGGACACACTCAAAGATAAATTTGAAGCTAGGTTCAAGCCTATAGAAGATGCAAATGCCTTGCTAGCCTAGCTCACATAGATGAAGAAGGAGCCCCATGAGCCTATGAGGGAATTCATTTCTAGGTTTGACAAGCTGAGGCATAGGATTCCCATGGTCACCCCACTAACACCTCAGAATCTCAAGTGTTTCTTCATCAACTCACAGCTGCCTAAAGTGAGCTTCTTGTTGAGATGGACTAGGCACATAGACCTTAATACTACTCAAGACTTGGCTATTGAGGTAGAATATGACCTTATCTTGGCAGGAAAGATAAGGAGAGACCCTAACAGAGGTAAACCCTCTTCATCTTCTGAATACTCACCTATAGCCACCACTGACCCAATGGTGCAAAAGCTAGCCAATAAACTACAAGCCTTGAAAAGACAAATAGCCCAAGTTATGTCTACTCCTCCTAATTGGGATATGCCAAGGAGGACATTTCAAAATTAGGCATACCAAGGCAATGCTGCTAGGAATAAAGGGCAGCCAAATCATCTTCCTCCCCTACAGAGGAACCTTGCCCTTGAAGCACCTCCAACTAGCTCAGTAGTTGGATATCTCAAAACTAAACATGATTTCTCTTTCCAACCTAATTTTTATCAATAAAATGATGTTGATCTCTTCACGGAGGGTCAAGAAGATTCAACTAGTGACTCCCACATTAGTTTCTTGAATTATCAGGATGAACCTAGAGGTGAAGGTAATGTAATTGAGGGGTCATATGTTGTATTCACCCAATCCAAGAATCAATCATCTCAACAAGTCGATAATGAGAAAGCATAGGAGTGACCTCAACTAGCAGTTTCAATTGCTAAGTGGGGATCCACTCTTCCTTTCTAGCCAAAGGACCCAGTGATTGCAAGAAAGGTAAGTACCTCAAATGCCCCTATGCCTTCTACTTCAAATTCACAATCTAGTCCTCCCCATTTCAAAAATAGAAAGGATGAACTCCCATCCTCTACTCCTAGCTCATTCTAGACATTTGATATCATTGACCATATAAAGAAAACCAAAATTCAAATGTCTAGATTTGAATTTTTGTAGTCCCATCTTGAGTAATTAGATAGACTAGTTCAATGTGTTAAAAACTAGAATGTCCCTATTGAATAAGCAATTCTCAAAGTGACACATGATCTCCCCAAGAATTCACCCACTAGGAATAACCTTGTCATTGTTCCCCCTGCTGCTCCTGGTAGGACTTAATCTTTCTATGTCTCATTGCTGATAAATGGACATCAATTGAACAACTGCACCATTGATTTTGGAGCCTTAAACAATGTTATACCTACCAAAGTGGTAGAATCTCTAGGTCTCACACTAACCAAGACATTTGGGAGATGTTTCTCCATGGAGAACAAACAAGTGCCACTATTAGGGAAAATTAAATATGCCCAATTTGCATTTGTTGCCTTTCTAGACAAGCGAATCAAGATGAATGTCCTAGTGGTTGACATCCCAGCATCATATGGCATCCTTCTTGGGTGAAAATTCTACAAGGATGTCAGAGGGGAATTAATCATGGACTTGTCTTAGGCAAGAATCTATGTGAAAGTTGTAATATAGAGGTTACTTCCTGAGGAGGCAAAATATGTTGTCACTCAGATATCAAGGCCTGAAGCTCAAATTATGTTTGAGTCTTTAGGTAGAGGTAATTATTTTCTATCTACTAAAGACATTAATGTTCCAACAGATGAAAATCCTGTAGTAGGTGACAATATAAGAATTGGTTTAGACAGAATAACATCAAGTATGCCTAATAGTGCCAATCATTGGCAGGTGTCAAATGGGAACAATTAAATCATGTGTTGGGCTGAAATAGAAGAGTAACCAATTATGGTAATGGACCATGCTGCTGCACATCAAAATTAGGAAAAGGAACTCTTTTCCAAGAGATCAAATATTCATGGTTTTTAGATTAAAAGTCAAGTCTTGTTGTGGGGCAAGAGGAGAAAACCAAAGGGAGGACATAGAAAATTGGTTTCCTAGTGGAGAGTTCCATTCACCCATCACTGATTCTAGGGAGAAAATGGCTTCTTGCTAGTTTATCAAGACAGAGCACAATTTTCACTGCCTCTCAGGGGGCATCATCTGAAGTACTTCAATTCTTGAACTACCAGATAAGTTCACTTGTACATATGTATATATGTATAGTCTTTAGTTCTATTTTGTGCTTTTCATTTTCATTTTTTGGAGCCTTTATTTTTGGTAGCATGACTCCATAGCCCAATGGCATACTTCAAGGCACCAGAGATTCTGGTTTCTACTCCCTTCAATTGTTTCAAAATTTTAACTAAGGGAAGTTCCCTAACTGGAGCCAGCTGTTGTCCCCCAAAAGCATCACTCATTTTTGGGACAACATTTGAACTATTTTGGTCTTACAAACCAAAATCCTCTCTTCCCTTTTCAAAATTTGTTTAGAGCATTAAATTTCCTCATTTTCCAAGCTTTTTTAGTTAAGGGTTCAATAGGTTCAAAGGCTTCTACAGGTGAGTTCAATCAAAAGAACAAGTTTCCAACACTTAGTCATCCCAAGGATTGGCTCAATACCATGGTTCAATCAAAAGAATTCAATCAGCAAGCTTCTAAGCACCATTGAACCATTGAACCTTAAACCAAAAAGGTTCAAGGGTTTAATGGGTTTAAGGTTCAACCTCGTCAACAAGAGTTAAGCACATTTTTCAAGGTTCAAAGTTCAACCGCTTCAAGATTCAATGGCTTCAAAACACTTATCAAAGAGAAGAAGGCTTGAACCACTAAACTGTTGAACCATTGAACCACTTTGTTTCAAAGGTTCAATGGGTTCAATGGTTCAATAGGTTCAATGACCAAATGGTTCAATGCATTTAGTTTAAAAACATCAAAATGACTTAGCCAAATAAAAAGGATGAACCAATGAACCGATTAAACCTTGAACTGAAAGAGTTCAAAGTTTAATGGTTCATGGGTTCAAAGGTTCAAAGGTGGCCTCAATCAAGGAAAGAAGCAACAATAGGTGGTTCAATAGATGGTTCAACCAAGGAGCAGGAAAGCAATTGAACTAATAAAGTGATTGAACCAATAAAGTGACTAACTAAAAAGATAGAATTCCTTTGGATTTGTTCAAAGGCTGACAGGGAACATTTCCTTCAAACTTTTTGTTTGAAGGAAGTTATTAAGTAAAAGAGTCATTAGAATTCTTTCAGAAGTGTTTTCTATAGGAAAATGACTAAGGAAAAAATCTTTTAGACATTTTGTCTGAAGGAGTTTGCCTGGGAAGAGAGCCTGAAGAAAGTAAAGGAAAAGCCTGACTGAAGAGAAAAGCCCATAGAAAAATGCCCAATGGAAAAAGACAAAGTGTAGTGGAAGCTGCCACATGTCCATTTTAAAGTAGAGTGGAAGCCACCATGTGTCATCTTCCATAAGACCCTCAAAAGGTTTCTAAATCTTCTATAAGTTAAGAAAAATACATCATGTGTCCTGTTATGACTCAGTAGAATGTGACAAGTGTTTGCATCTGCATTCCCCTTTTGAAGTTGCTCGGGTAAGACGTGTCATGGATCCCATTTTTTTAAATTTTCTAATGAGTTTCATAATAGCAAAACTTTCCACTTGTCAAAGATGCAAAAAGTACCCCCCAAAGACTTAGACAAGAAGGGCTAGAAAGGACAAAGAAGCAACATGGATGATTCCAAAGGCAAGTTTAATTAAAGCGATGGTTCAACTAGAGAGAAAAGAAGTGCTTAAGTAGTGAAGAGAGGAGCGAGACCAAAGGACCAAAAATATTTTCAAAAGAGTTATTTCTAGTAGGTGAAATAGTGGAGCAAGTAGACTTAAACTTCTAAGCACACCAAATCAAGGACACAATCTTGTTTTTCTTCCATAAAGTAATGATGAATTGGACAGCTACACAGATATCAGGAAAAGGACCAAACAGTCCATACTAAGAAGAGACATACTAGAGGAATAGACATGCCATAGTTATGGCAATACACTATTCCCAACATGGTCCCTCCTGACAAAATTGAAGGTGCATTGAAGATGTTGATTGCAGCATGGGCCATCCCATGGGAAGGAATGCCAAGCCTTACGTAGTTTGCTATAAGATTGTAATTTCTCTCATTATTAAAGGGGATCTTCCCATTAACAAAAGCAAAAACTTTTCCTAAATTGAAAGGCATTACTGAGACTTTGAGCTCAGATTGTTGTTCATATTTCTTTGATTGAATGAGAAAGCAAGTTACTTGCAGACTTTGTGCTGTTATAGCTTGTGTTATTTTAGGAAATTGTTCTTATGTCTATTTCCTAGGAGCATTCTTGTTTATTCGATCTAATAGGTAGAATTAGTGGAAGTGACAAGGAAGGTGTCCTGAAGTTAGCTATTTTCAGACTTTGTGCTGACATAGTTGTTTTCAGTGTGTTTTTACTTTCAATTTCTATGTAAAGGACCTTGGGATGACTTTGTGCCCCCATTATTCTTTGTATTTCACTCTTAGGCAGTCGAGGTGGAGACTTTGCACTACATCTCAGGCTGCTGGTTACTCTGCACCTTTGGTTACCAGTTACTTACCAAAAAGATTCCTATTATTTACAAGAATAAGCACTTCTAAAATAAGTGCCTTCTATCATTTCACTAAGATTTCTACTATCTAGGAAGGGATATGGCTCTTGGCTGAATGTTACTTTTGAAGGAAGAGAAGTACCTTCACTAATCACCCAGGATTTCTCCTTTGATCTATGAGCATCATCTCTGAAAAAAGAGAGATGGATGGTGTTGTCCTACCCCTAAGTGTTATTTTTTGCATATATATATATATATATATATATATATATATATATCCTCATATTCTATAGGGAACCTCCCCTTGATGAGAGGAGAGATTTGTCCACTTTGGATGTGGTAAACCTGCAACTTTGGACAACCAATCTCCCTATGCTGTGGATGATCAGACCTATTTTTCTCATTAGTATGCTGGTGACAAAATATTCACCAAACAGTATGCATATGAATGAGTTATCTTTCTATCATAATGAGTGTTGTTTCTATATGAAGAGTAGTAATGTGAAAGTACTATTTGAAGAATGATAGTAATGTCATTGAATATCATTGATTAAATTTATGTCCATAAAATAAGGGTAACACATCTTATAATTCTCTATCTAGACCTTGTGAGATGGTATTTATAGGTGGCAATATGAGATGAGTGAGCTCTGAAGAAGAAGTAATATGGTCTAAACATATATGTAAGTAGTTTTGAAGATGCTCCAAATGAGATACAAAGATGATAATTATTTGAAGAACACTTGATAGTGTTTGAGAATCAAAGAGGTTGTTTGAGTTTGTACATGAGATGTTGAGGACCTTGTAACTGATTAAAAGTTAGCTCCAAATATTTATGTGCACAACTCCAAAGATACCACAATTGAGATTTGAAGATCTGTAAGTAGCTCTAAAGAATTTATATTGAAGCTCCAAAGAAGACTAAGTGTATGAAGTTGCTTAAGCATACACAAAAGACATTGAAACACAAGAGAGTTTCAATGTGAAGTCTACAGGGTGGCTAGAAGGTTAGATTCAAAGCCTAATAAGACTTGCTGGTCAAATCTTATAAAGCAAGAAGAGAGATAGTGGCCAGATGAGGTAACATAATTAGTTTACATTACATGGGTGAGTAGGTGAACATTGAAAAAGGTGACTAAAGTTGTTTTAGGTGTGTTCATAAATTTTTAGGTCTTGGTTTGCAAGGAAAAGATTGAAAAGTATTTTAAGGTTTCTCAAATGCAAAGAATGAAGAGTTATATATCCAAGAAGGTTTTCTTAGTGATCATTAGCATGTGTAACATCTACATGAGATCCTAAGATATTCATGGTATATGGGTAATGGTTCTATCTCAAATTTATAATAATTGGTTTTTGGAAAAAGGATCTAAGTTTTATGAATGACCATTAAGATTGGAAGATGGTCTAACCCTCATAGAACCCCAATAATGACCTAATGTTGAAGATCTTATTCTAAATATATTTTGATATGCTTAGAAAATTTATTAGAGGTTTATTTCAAATCTCTTAGGAATCTCCAAGTGTGATTGGTTTATCAAGTGAGTGAGCCAACCCTATAGTAAAGCGCTTATATTTTAGAGATTTATTTTAGTAGATAGAGTTTATCAAGTTAAAGTTGTTAAGTGGATGAAGATAAAAGTATGAAACTTTTAATTATTGTTAATGAATATTTTTGGATGGTTTCCAAATCTTAGGTGTGCAAATTTGGTGATCCAAGTTGTCCAGTTGTTAACAGAACTAATGGTGTAGACAGTAAGGAAATTAGACATAAGTAAGAAGATGTTTTATGATGTGCTTTCATGTTAGAGTGATGCATTAAAATTCATGATGATGTTATTTGGGTCTTTAATGATCTATCCATGATTTTAAAAATATTGGAAGTTATTTTTAGTAATTTTACCTATCTAGGCCAAATTACTACACCTATTATCTGAAACTTTCCCAAAAATGGTTAATTTCCCTTTGTAACTAGTCAAACTAGTGAACTATGGTCTTAAAACACAAATTTTGGCCAAAAATGTAAAAATTGGGATAAAAAGGGTCAATAATAATTTAAAAATTCATTAAATTATTCCAAAATAGCTTTAGCTATGTTTAAAAAGGTGAAAATATCCTAAGTCATAAGTTTCAAGTTATAAAAAGGTCATTTGATATGTCATAATAGCCAAAAAGGCCCCAAAATAGATCCCACCTGCAAAATTTGCTAATTAAAAGGTCAAAAATATGTAAATTTTCATGATATCCACTAAATAATTCTCTATACTTCCATACCAAGTGGTGGAAAGCTTTGTTTTCCTTTTAATAGACAAAGAAGAGCATTTTTTGTTTCATTTTACATGAGAAGTATATAATCCATATGGATTCCATATAGAAAAAGAAGGGGGAGATTAGTTTAAACCATATCAAAGATTCCACAAGAGTTTCATCATTATTCATGGCCAGACAAGCCCTAAGCTAATCTTCTTTTGGTTTCTTACTTCTTGGCACAGAGAGACCTACCTGTAGGTTTTCTACTAGTACAGTCTATTGGAGGAGGTTACAGCTCTCAAATCTGGGGTAAAGAAAATATAATAAGATTTATTCTTGATGTTCTAAGTTTTTTCTCAATAGGATTATCTAGGCTCATAAACCATCTAGATGAAGTTAGGTCAAAGTCTGCTACTTAGCAACCGAAAAGGTCACTATTTTTCTCCTCACCTGGGAAAAGTTTCATGAAAATTAAACGTGTTATAGAATATTGAGGACTTTATCTACCATTAAATGGTATCCTTTAGGTGTTATTAATCCATTTTAGGTTCAAACATATGTCTCAAACTTAGCCAATCAATTTGCGGTGTTGACATGCTTGTAAGGTGAATTGTAAGATCTTGGAGGAGAAAAGCAAATTCAACTGTTCAAGAAATTCATGTTGGTAGAGTTATATCATTTTTTATATGATTTCTAACTTGAATTTTACAAGGTGTCTCAATAGGTCTATTTTATCATATGTTAAGGAATTTTTCAAATTTTGATGTTTTTGGAGAAAACCATGTTTCAAATTAACCCTCTTACACTCCTCTAATGGCCTTCAAATTCATGAGGTGTGATGTCTTAGTGTCCATGTTTACATATATTCCATCATCTTGGCCTTTATCATAATGATATTTCCAACATCATCTCACTCACCCCATCTCATTTTCATGTATCAGTCATTTTCCATGGTCTTCAAGCTTTTTTAAGCCCTCCATCTTGTTTTCATCCTCCATTCATGTCATATCACTCTCAAACTCACCCTTCCATCACATATTTTCACATAAAAAGGTTATGATTTGATAGGAATAATCATCATGATCATATAAAATATGTTTTTAGACCTATAAAGCATCAGGTACAGTCATGGAAAGAGACAAAAAGTAGTTTTATGAAGTCATGGAAACCCTTAGGCATCAATTCCAAGGTGATAGTGTGAGGTTCTATATATTATGCTTAATGAAAGTGACCTCATCAATCAACCATAAAGAGGAATACATATCAAATATTCCTTTGAGCCCTTCATAAGGTAATAAATAGTTCCATGTCCATACATATGGTGTATCCAATCATTTTTAGTGAGATGTGGTTCTTTAAAGAGGATAACATGATGTGAGCAAAAAAAAATCAAATTCTATCTCACCTTTCATTCTTGATACAAGTATAATGAGTCATTATCCTTTAAATATAAGTGATACTAATAATATTTTATATATTAACCTATTTTACCACCTACAGTAGGGTTCCAACACATTTATGGTTCTTCAAGGTCACACTTGGAATGAGATCACTTCATGGATGGCCTTAATGCAATTATCCAATCAAGCTTATGAACAAAAAATATCACTAGCCTAATTAAGTAAGATCTCCAAGCTTACCATGGTTAAAAATGGAATAATAATCATCTACAAATCATCAAATACAAATAATACCTATAGTCAAGTATGGATATAAGTTTTTCAGTGCTTAAGGATTATGTTGACTAATACTTAGTTGAACTTGAATGGTGAGGTGAGTAGTCTCTTCAAAGAGATTAGATACAACTATATATGGGTTGATAGGTACAAAATTAGATTTACAATTCAACCTAAACATAAAATCCTCTTTTGACCATTTGCACCTATAACCTACCCTTAAAAGAAGCCAATTCATGGAACCCTATAGCTATGTTATCAAGGTTGGTGAGGAGGTAAAACCATTGATCATGTCAGGCTACTTAAGATAGGGTTTTAAACATGTTTTGAATTTTTCAAGGTTGATGACCTTGAATTTTGGAGTTAATTACAAGACTAAGAACTCAAATACCCAGCTCTTAGTCTATACAAGGGCCAGTTAAGATCTTAAGCATGATAGGTGTATTTAAAACAAATTTTTTGATCAAAAGGAATAGTAACAAGGTGAAGTTGCCATAACTTATGAAAATGTTCTAAGTATAAATGTTGATTTGTGTCAAGATGAAATGGTAACATAATAAAACCCTAAGAGGTTTACATATATTCATATGAGCTAAGGATTACCTCCTATAGCCATGCTAAACTACAAGGTTATCATTATAGTCATGGCAAAATGAGTTTCGAGTATCCCTCAAGATAGGATAGGCACATGAATGCATCCTCATACATGGATAAGTGATCATGGAATTATCAAGACTTATGATAGGGTCAAATTTATATTTTGTTATAACACAAGGATGATGGTTTATAGTATAGGCCATTGTATGAAATTGTACCTAGTTGAAGGCCTATAAAGCTTGTTTTTGAGTCAATTGATATGAAGAAGATGTGTGATGAGATATATTTTGGAATAAATGGTCTTAATATAGATTTTGAAGATGGATTTACCTCTAATATTGTTCAATTCATATCAATATCCACTTATAGCTGTATGTAGCTATGCAAGAGAGGGGCCTAAATGCCTTGTTGGAGGTCAAATCATGCTTGAAAATAGGGGTAGAGGAGTTTTCCAAACTCTTAAAGAGGTTATTGAGCTAAATGAATATTTTTTTGACCTTAAAAACTATAAAATCCATGAACTTCACCTTCAAAACACCAAAACTTAGTCATAAATGTAGATAGTCCATGCATAGAGATCATTTTTAGGGAAATTTGAAGATTCTAGGAGCTAAAGGTGGAGTCAGGACTCAAAATTTTGTACATAGGGTTTCTATGATTTGGATAATAATCTGACTAGGTTTTATGGCCATTAGATAGGTGTAAATATTCATCATTTTGTCTAAGACCTTAGCCTATTCATTTGAGATCATCATTGGAGCAGACATCATTTTACAGTGCCAAAGAGATTTCTAAGTTTAGTTAAAATTTTGACAAGCATGGGATGATGTTTTTACATCATAATTATACATTTAAAGAGTGTCAAAACTCTAAATTTTAAGCAAACCATGCTCATACAAGCTTATGCAAGCAAAGAGGCATATAGGCTAGAAAAGGGGTTTTTTGGACTTTTCAAGAAAAAATGACTTTTAGAGTGTTTTGATAGCATGTTATAGGTCCCATAATGATTTTTTTTAGGATTTTTGAATCTTGGAAGAAGTTATTTTCATTTTAGTGATTTTTTCACTTTTTATAGTTTTAGGCATCCTTCCAAGCCTCCTGTTCAAATGCTCATTTTGTTCACCACATATAGAGTTTGGCCAAATTCTATTAGTATATTTTTAGGACCCTTATGTAATTATAATTAATGAACAATTTAGATAATTTGAGGGGTTATGATTTATGAATAATCACTAAGAGCATAGGTAGCCTAGAATGTAGTTAATTGCCCACAGTCAAATTTCATTTACATGGTAACTTTTCATATATTTTGTATGGGAGCCTAATATTTTAAAGGATTTCATAGGGGTAAATATTATACATATAAATGGACATGCTTCAGGATTGAATATTTAGCTTTAAAACCCTCTTAAGCCCCTAAAAACTAGTTTTGAAAAAAGTGGATTTTATTGCTATGAAATCACCGTGGATCAACCTTAAACCTTTTTAAACATCAAGTAAACTCATATAGGATTCCATAAATTTAAATTTAATGCATGTAGATCTATAGATGAGGGCATAAACCATGTTTTTTATCAAAAAAAGTATGTAAAATGAAGTGCAAGGCAATTCAAAGGAATCTAATCATCGGAAATAAAATCCTAGAACTTTTTCTTTATCATAAAATTTTTAGTTGGTAATGGATAATATCATAAGTTTCCCTACTAATTCAATCAAAATGGCCATTTTGCTGGAAAATGGCACAAAATAGGCCTAGTCAACCCTATTGACTGAATGGCAAAGGTTTTATCATCAAAATCATATTTTTGATGATGAGGAATCTTGTTCCAAGTCTAATTCATAGTTTTTTCAAGTTTATAGGGTTTTTTTTTAGGTTTCATGGTGTCCAAGTGCACAAACTAGCCTTATAACCTAATTGGTCTAAATGGATTTGTTGATCAACTTGTTAGTTTTGAGTTTACCATTGAAATTGGTCATCAAAGAGTTTAATTTGGAATTCCAAACCACTTTACTATTGTTTGAAGAATATATTTATGCATATTTAATCCTTCAAGGTCATTTTTCATGAAAGAGGAGGGTAAAGAGGCAGTTAACTATGTCTTGAGAAGTCTTGACTCTAGGTTGACAATTTGACATCATCATGCACCTATATTTGGTTGACATGTCACTTAGCTTCCAATAAAATCTAGTCAAGTTTTTCTTTAAATATTTTGGAATATATTTTCTTGCAATGGAAAATTTAAATTACCACATGGGCCCACCATCCTTACTTCTATGCCAACCTTGAAGATCCATGCATGTTTGGTGGAATTTTAAGATTTTAATGACTATTTTAAACATTGTAAAGGGATTTAGTCTTGAGTTAGTCAACCAAGAGTAACCCTTCCCATTTTTTAAACACCACATTGGCTATAATTTGGTTTTGATACATATATATTGGCTAAATGAAGCCATTTTTTGGGAATTTCCTAAAGTAGAGAAGAAATGGTAATTGACACCATTTTTATCAAATAAAAAAGATTTTTTTTGCATATGAGTTTGATATCAGAATAGAGTGTATTTTGACTATGTACCAACATACAAGTGGGATATATGTCCCCTTTTTTAGGTCCTTTCCACACATACTATGAAAATCTCACCCTCTATAAGTCATTTGAAGAGATAGGAATAGAATTTTGCAATCTAAAATCCTCTCAATCCTTCATCTAAAATACTAATGTTTAGGGGCAATTTGAAGATTTCCTATTGATTTATATGTATGTATTAATTTCAATATATTTTAGAGAATACTAATCATTCATGTGCATCAGCCCATTAGATAGGATTTCCTTTCAATTTTCCCTTCTCCTTTTCATCCCAAAAATCATAGTAGATCAGATTAATTGATAAATATTAAAGGAACCAGCCCTCTCTAGAGGTTCTTCTCAAAATAGATTCACCCACACTCTGAGAAGTTCTAATTATATTAGTTAGAGTGAGGGTGTGTTTTACACATTTTCAAATAGGGTGCACTCTAGAGTGATAACAATTTTTGGCATGCTCAGTTGGACCACTTATTCACACTTTTGAATTAGTATCTATGTATCTAAGTATATTATTCATTACCAAATTTTCATTTTCATATTTGTATACTTTTCATGCCACCAAGATTTATCACAAGATCCTCTACAAAATGGAAATAAGTAAATTTATCTCAATTATCTTACCAACTAAAGAAGAAGAAAACTTCTCAATCAAATCCAAATCCTACACCTTCTATTACCCATGTTATTAAAAAACATCCTCTTGTTCAAGCCAGTATTATTCATCAAAATATTATTTTAAATATTATACCTCAGATGGTTGTTATTATAAGATAGGATACCTTTGCATTACATAGTGGTAGTCCTCTAAATCTCAATTAATGGGATGATATTCTAGATATTACTTTGAAGGCTCTTCCTTATTTTAAAAGAGAAAATCCAAAAACTATTATATAACATATTACAAATATTTATAAGCTTTATTTAGTGTATCAAGTGACACAAGAAAATGTAGAAATGAGGTTGTTGGCAACTTATTTTAAAGGAAAGGCACTTCAATGGTACAAAGGTTTGACTCCTGCATCAATCAATAACTAAGATGAATTTGGAGAAATTTTGTATAAACATTTTGAAGAAAAAAGTGAACATATTTCACTTCTAAAGTAGATTAAAATAAATAATATATTTAATCATGAGTTTATAGTGGATTTCAACTACAAATTCTAGAAGACTTGGGACAAAATTCTCATAGTGATCAAGCCTACACCCAACTATGTTTATTTGTACTATCTAAAGGCTCTTAATTTAGATGTGGTTGTCATGATCCAATCCATGGGAGGTAATACTTTATATAAATATTTTTAAGTATAAATCAAGGATAAAAATTTCATTATACAAGTAGGTAAGTTATCTCCAAGGCCACCAATGCCTCTTTTGCTAGAGATCCATCCTCCTACTCCAACTATTACTCCAATTCCAGAGACATCAAATTTCCATCAAATAGAAGGTGATAAAATTGATAGATTAAGGAAGATAGAGAGTCTTATTAAGGATTAAAATAACAAGTTGGTTGCAATGGAGAGGCAATAAGCTCCACCATATAGGCCATATCAGAATTATCATCATAATAGATCATCATATCAATCTAATCAACAAGGTCAATGAAAGTATTCTAAATAAAGGAAGTATAATCCTAATGCTCCAATAAATTCAAGATATATTGTGCCAACTTATAGAAATTATGTTCAAAAAGTATAATGGAACAATCAATGGGATCAAGTAAACAACATGGTAATGGCTCCAACTAGTGAGAGTTCTCATCAATCTTTCATGCAATAAAGTTCAGTTCTTCTTTCATTTGAAAACCAGCCACCTTATCAAAATAAATAAGCCTCTCTACCCTATGGGAAAATTCCTTCATTCAATAAATTAGAAGTTACAAATAAAAAAGAAGAAGGTAGTGGTAAGGCACCTACTAAAACTATATTTGTGAACTTCCAAGAAGGTGATAATTATTTTGAGCACTTGGTTAAAAATCAAATCCAATATTTACTTAATGTTGATAATACAGTTGTAACCCATACTAGATCTAAGAAAAGAGAAATTGGTGAAGGTGAAGGTCTTGAAAGGAAAGCCCCTTCTTCTCAACCACAATAAAAGACAACTACACATGAGCTACCTCAAAAAAGTTCAAATCAGCAACCTTAAGATCCATAAGATAAGAATGTGAAAAGACCTTATATACCTCAATTCACATAACATTTGGGAGCTCCTTATATTCCTAAATTATATTCAAGGGAAGACACTTATCCACTCAATATAGTGGATCATATGAAGAAGACTTCAGTATCAATTTCAGTGTGGGATACTCTGCTAATCCAAGGACAAAAGGAGTATTTGCAAGATCTTTCAAATCTCAATATATATATATATATATATATATATATATATATATATATATATATAACCACCTAAAAAAGAAAGAGTAAGTGATTTACTAACTAATTTTAATCTATTTTTTTATTCTAAACCTCTAAAGGTGACTAAACCTCCTCTATTTCACCTTTTTATTATCATTAAAGATTGTCTAGTTCATAACTATATGATTGATAGTGGGGCTAACACTTCTATCATGCCCAAATCAATCACTGATAAGTTAGGATTATAGTATAAACCCCATGATAAAGGTGTTTTGAAATTATATGTATCTCCTTCAAAGATTTTATCTGTGTTGAAATATCTAAAATTCATACTTGTTCCTTGTTCAAATTTCACCATTTTATAGGATGTTGTTGTTGTTGATCTACCTCCATATTTTACACTATGCTTATCTAAGGATTTCACTACCAAAATAGGAGGTTACCTTTCCTTAGATTGGTCATACATGGTTTTTATAACCAAGTATGGAACCAAATTTACTATTATATCATATCTTATTTCCATAATTCACCTTGAACCATATATGCCAAATATGTCAAATGTGAATTGCAGTCTTTTAGAAGAAGATGATAACATCATTGATCAAGAAACTTCTAAGCCTCTTAAATTAATATTAGATCTTATCTTATATGAGTGGTATGATGATAATCATGGACATGAACCCTATAAAATTATTAAATATGTTGGTTTTAGATTCTAATGTATGCACAAAGAGGGTGATTTATTGCCTAGTCTCACTAGCTTAATGCAAGATCAAGGAGTTTAGAATATATTATTTGATATATCTAGAACAAAGAATGGAATTGGGTATAGTGTAATATTGGTTTTAAAATAAAATTAAATGTATTACTCTTATATTATATTTTATTTTAGTTGTACTTATAATACTATAGAGTATGAAGCTCTTATTTGGTCTTTAGTGGACTAGAAAGAGGGAAATTAAGCTCTTGTAGGTGAAAGGTTATAGTGAGTTGGTAGTCCAACAAGTTATAGGTTTAAGTACAGATAATAATACTATTTTGAAGGCCTATAAACATATATTTTGGGATCTTGTGGAATATTTCCTTGCATTCAACATTCGCTCCATTCCTCGATGAGCAAATCAGCATGTTGATAGACTTGTTGCCATAGGAGTACAATATGATATTACAAATCAGATTAAGGATAATAAAAATTAGATCCAAATCAAGGTTGTATTCAGGCCTTTAGTCCCAAATAATGATGAAATTTGGAAAGTTTTTGACTTTGATAATAAAATTACATATTTTCTACAAAATGAGGTAGAGTTTTACCAAAGAAATCATGATGAATTAAAGGATCAATATGGAAATTAGATTTATAAATTAAAATAAAATAAGATGCCTAAAGTTTTTGTGACTTTAGAGATAATTTTTAATGAATATTATCATATAAGGAAATAAAAAGTGAGTATTTATTCCAAAAAAGAGCACTATGAGAAAATTATCATAGCTGAAGGTAAGCTACTAAAGCTGGGTAAAGTTAATACTATTTCTAAGAGATTAAATTTCATTTAATTATGTCAAGAATTCATGGATGTATTTTCTTGGGAATAACATGATTTGAAAGTTTTTGATCCTAGATTAGCATAACATACTATTGAACTTGAATAGGATGCTAAACTGGTAAGACAAAAACAAAGGCCTATCAACTCCAAGGTTGAAATTCTCATGAGAAAAGAGCTTACAAAGTTGATTGAACCAAGTATTATTTTTCCTATTAATCATTAAACATAAGTAGAAATCTTATTTTAGTAAGAAATAAAAATGGAGAGATAAGGTTATGTGTAGATTTTAGAGATCTAATCAGAGTATCACTGAAAGACCATTATCCACTTCCTTCCATGGATCAGATCTTGTAGAGAGTTTTAGGTTCATAGAGGTTTTATTTGTTAGATGGGTACTCAAGATACAACCATATATTAGTGAAAGAGTAAGATCATTATAAAATAACTTTCACCACCAAATGGGGTACTTTTAATTATAAAAAGATGCCTTTTAGACTCTCTAATGCTAGAGCTACTTTTAAAGGGCAATGGATGTTGCTTTTCATGGTATTTTGTGTGAAATTTTTTAGTCTATCTTGATGACATTATAGTATTTTTAAAGAATCTTAATGATCATCTAACACACTTGATAATTGTTTTTGATAGATGTAGACAATTTGGAGTCTCATTGAATCCAAAGAAATGCATTTTTTTAGTTCATGAGGAGAGACTTCTTATGCATGTGTTGTCCAAAGCTGGTTTTTCCATTGATCCTAAAATGATAGAGGCAATCCTTGATATATCATTACCTAAACACAAGAAAGGATTGTAGAGCTTCCTAGGTAAGATAAACTTTATCAGAAGATTAATTCTTGCTTTTATAGAAATATTAAAGCTACTTACTCAAATGTTAAAGAAACATTAAGAGTTCAATTAGAGTAAATAAGGTAAAATAAGTTTTGAATATATCAAGGAATCAATCAATGAAGATCCTAATTTACTCAATTTGGAGTTCAGTAAGGATTTCTTCTTGTATGCTTTCTCTACATGCAATACTATTTCAGCCATGCTTATGCAGTAGAATAATGAAGATTTGGAACAACCCATTGCTTTCTTCAGTCAAGCTTTGGAAGGTTATGAATGGAATTATTCCTTTGTACAAAAAAAAAATTATTTCTATTATAATAGTTCTAAAAAAATTTAGACATTTGGTTTCAAATAATAAGGTTATACTAATGGTTGCTCATCCAAGTGTGAAGGACTTCATTCTCAATAGAGATTTGAGCAAAAAGAGAGCTCAATGGGTCACTAAATGCATGTAATATGACATTGAAGTTAAAGTTACAAATATGGTCTGAGGTAAAATATTATGTGAACATCTTGTAAAATATGTAAAAGAAGAAAAAGAAACAATTTTGACAATTCAAGACACTCAACATGAAGCTGAGAATACACCTCCTACAAGCTAGACATAGAACATTACTAAATTTCTTCAAACTAAAGAGTTCCCAAGGGGTTTTAATTCATCATAAAGAAGAAACTTTAGGATACAATCAATACCATATATTCTAATTAATGAAGTGATTTTCAAAAAAGACATTAGAGGTATTCTTTTAAGGTGTGTTGAAACTAGTTAATTTGATAAGCTTTTTGAGTAATTTCATGATAGTCCTTCTAGAGGTCATTTTGCAGCCAAGATCAAAACTGAAAAAATTATTAGAGCTGGTTATTTTTGGCTTAATTTATTTAGAGATGCACATGCATGGGTTAGGAAATTTATAATGTGTGTAATGTTTATAAGAAAATAAAGACTAGTTGCTATACCACTAAAGCCAGTTCAGGATGAGTAGCCTTTCATGCAATGGGGCTTAGAATTCATTGTCATGATTTATCCTCCATCTAGTGTTGGACATAAGTGGGTTTTAATAGCTATAGAATATTTCACTAGTTGGTTGGAAGTAGTGTTTTTGAAAGAGGCAAATGAGAACTCTATGCTTGAATTCTATGAGAGCCTAGTCACTCATTTTGGAGTACCTTCTACTATCATATCAAATAATGATTTTGAAATCAGAAATACAAAGGTATGTGAATGGGCTATTGAACATAGTATTTATTTTACATCTTCATCCAATTACTATCCACAAAGTAATGGACTAGTTGAGTCCACTAATAAGAACCCGATTCAAATGATCAAAAGAACAATGAAAGATAATAAGAGATCTTGGCATACAAAGTTAAAGAATAATTTATGGGCTGATAGGATCACTCCTAATAATTCCATTGGTCATTCACCTTATCTCCCAGTTTATGGAAGAGAAGCAAGGCTGCCTATCTCATTAGATCTTCTAGATTTGGAGCTTGCACACTAGTTAGAGCTTCTAGAAAATGATGTAATGAAAGTCAAAATGAATGAACTAAGAGAATTGGAGGAGATAAGAGATTATGATATGCATACCATGTGGTAAAATTATCATCAAATCAAGAAGATATTTGACAAGAGATCTTCATATAAAAATATTAGCAAGGAGACATAATACTCAAATGGGATGAAGAGTGTGCAAAGCTAGGTAATAACTCCAAATTTGATAGCTTTTGGAGTGGACCGTATATCATCACTAATTATAAGAACAAAAATTATTTTAAATTATCTATATTGAGTGGAGGAGAGCTTCCCATTCTTGTGAATGGGATGTTTCTTAAATACTGTTATTATGAGAGTCACTCCTTTGTACATAGTCATAGTTTCATTCCTCAAGTGCTTTTCCACACATGCTTTCAGTATTATTTTTCCTTTTAGTTTAGTTTTCCTTTCTTCTAAGTGCACACATGCACATGCTCATTGTTGTTTGTGTCAGTTTCTCCTATTGTGTATTGGTTTATAAGCTTCCCCAATTTCAATGTTATCCTGGTCTATTTGTAAGAGAGGTTCTAATTTATTTTGACTAGTAGGTTGGTAAACCCCCAAAATTCACCAAAATTGTTATTAATTTGGCTTGTCTAGTCCAAATTATTGCCCTATTATTTGAAACATTCCCAAAAATGGTCAATTTCCCTTTGTAGCTAGTCAAACAAGTAAATTATGGTCTTAAAACACAAATTTTAGCCAAAAATGTCAAAAATAGGATAAAAGGGTCAATAATAATTTAAAAAGTAATTAAATTAATCCAAAATAGTTTTATTTATGTTTAAAAAGGTGAAAATATCCTAAGTCTTAAGTTTTAAGTCATAAAAAGGTCATTTGATATGTCATAATAGCCAAAAAGGCCCCAAAATAGCTCCCACATGCAAAATTTGCTAATTAAAAGGTCAAAAATACTTTTCATGATAGACACTAAATACTTCTCAATACTTCCATTCCAAGTGGTGGGGAGCTTTTTTTTCCTTTTAAAAGGCAAAAAGAGCCTTTTTCCTTCATTTTATAAGAGAAGTATAGAATCTGTATGGATTCCATACATAAAAAGTATGGGGAGATCAATTAAAACCATATCAAATCTTACAAAATAATTTCATGAGGATTCAACACCATATAGGTCCTAAACCAATCTTCTTTTAGTTTCTTGCTTCTTGGCATAGAGAGACCTACCTATAGGTTTTCTACTGGTATAGTCTACTAGAAGAAGATATAGCTCTAAAATTTGTGGTGAATAAATTAGAATATTAGGTATTCCTTATTGTCTAATTGGTTTGTCAATTAGAATCTCTAGGCTCATGAACCATCTAGTTGAAGTTAGGTCAAATTTTGCTACCTAGCAACCAGAAAGGTGACTATTTTTTTCTATTTTCTCCTCACCTAGTTAGAGTTTCATAGAAATTAAACTTGTTATATAATATTGAGGACTTTATCTACCCTTACATGGTCTCTCTCCTTCATTTTTTATTCATCCATTTCAGGGTAAAACATAGGTCTCAAACTCAACTAGTCAATCTAGAGTGTTGACATGCTTGCAAGGTGAATTGTACGATCTTAGAGGGGAAAGGAATATTTAAGTGTTCAATAAATTCATGTTAGAAGGGTTATATCATGTTTAATATGATTTATAACCTAAATAGTCCATGTTTTAGAGTAATAAATTCCTTCTCCATTCTCTCAAGGTGTCTCAATAGGCCTAATTTAGCATATATTAAGGATTTTTTTGCAAATTTTAAGGTTTTTGGAGAAAAACATGTTTAAGTTAACCCTCATGTACTCCTATAATGGAATTTAAATTCAAGAGGTCTGATGTCTTATTGTCCATGTTTACATATTTCCCATCATATCAGCCTTTATCATGTTCCTTCATGATCTTTCCACCATCATCTCACTCACCCCATCTCACTATCATGTATCAATCATTTTCCATGGTCTTCAAGATTTTTTAAACCCTCCATCTTGTTTCCATCCTCCATTCGTTTCATATAACTCTCAAACCTGTCCTTCCATCACATAGTTTCACATCAAAAGGTCATGAGTTAATAGGAGGCATCATCATGAGCATAAACAAGGTGTTATTAGACCTACAAAGCATCAGGTACAGTCATGAAAAGAGATAAAAAGTAGTTTTATGAAGTCATGGAAACCCTCAAGCATAAATGTCAAGTTGATAGTGTGAGTTTATCTCTATTATGCTTAATTAAAGTGACCTCATAAATCAACCATAAAGAGGAATAAAGATCAAATATGCCTTTGAGCCTTTCTTAAGGTCATAAACAGTTCCATGTCCATACATATGGTGTATACAGCCATTTTTAGTGAGATGTGGTTCTTTGAAGAAGATATCATGATGTGAGAAAAAAACATTAAAATTATATCTCAACTTTCATTCTTGATACAAGTATAATGAATCATTATCTTTGAACTATAAGTGCTACTAAGGAGATTTTATCTATGAACTTATTTGAATGAGATCACTTCATGGATGGCCTTAATGCAAGTATCCAATCAAGATTATGAAGAGAAAATATCACTATCATAATTGAGCGAGATATCCAATTCTACCATCGTTATAAAGGGAAGAATAATAATCTAAAAAGTATTAAATATATCCAATACCTATAGTCAAGTCTTTATATAAGTTTTTTAGTGCTTAAGGATTATGTTTACTAATGCTTAGTTAACCTTGAATGGTGAGGTGAGTAGTCTCTTCAAAGAGATTGGATATATATACATACATATATATATATATATATATATATATATATATATATATATATATATATATATATATATATATGGGTTTATAGGTAAAAAAATGCAATTTAAATTTCAGCCTATCCCTACATGATTCTTTTGACCATGTTCATGCACAACCTACCCTAAAAAGAAGCCAATTCATGGAACCCTATAACTATGTTAGCAAGGTTGGTGAGGGGGTAAAACCATTGATCATGTTAGGTTATTTGAGATACGGTTTTAAACATGTTTTGAAGTTTTCAAGGTTGAGGACCTTGAATTTTGGATTTAATAACAATAATAAGCACTCAAATACATTGTTCTTAGTCCATACAGGGGCCAGTTAAGAGCTTAAGCATGCTAGGTATATCTAATACAAATTTTGTGATCAAAAGGAATAGTAACAAGGTGAAGTTGTCATAGATTATGAAAATGTTTTGAGTATAGATTTTGATTAGTTTAAACATTAAATGGAAACACAATCAAACCCTACAAGGTTTACATACAGTCATATGAGCTAAGGATCACCTCCTACAGCCATGCTAAACTACAAGGTTATCCTTACAGTCATGGCAAAATGAGTTTCAAGTCTCCCTCAAGATAGGATAGGCACATTAATGCATGCTCATACACATATAGGTCATCATGGAATTATAAATACTTGTGAGAGGTTTAAAATTCTATTTGGTTATAACACAAGGATGATGGTCTATAGTACAGGCCATTGTGCAGAATTATACCTAGTTAAAGGCCTATAAAGCTTGTTTTTGAGTCAATTACTATGAATAATATGTGTGAAGAGATATATTTTGGCCTAAATAGTATTAATACACATTTTTAATATGGATTTACCCCTAATATTTTTTAATTCACATCAATATCCACTTATAGCAGTATGTACCTATGCAAGAGAGGGGCCTAAATGCCTTGTTGGAGGTCAAATCATGATTGAAAACAAGGGTAGAGGAGTTTTCCAAACTCATAAAGAGGATATTGAAACAAATTAACATTTTTTTGACCTTAAAACATCTAAAACCCATGAAATTCACCTTCAAAAGACCAAAACTTAGTCATAAAGACAGACAGTCCATTCATAGAGATCATTTTTTAGGGAAATTTAAAGATTTTGGGAGCTACAAGTGGAGTCATGACTCAAAATTTTGGACACAAGGTAATCATGATTTGGATAATAATATGAATTTTTATGGCCTTTTTAAAATTATAAATATTTTTTGTTTTGTCTCAGACTTTAACTTGTTCATTTGAGATCATCATTGGAGCAGGCATCATTCTGGAGTGCCACAGAGGTTTCTAAGTATATTTAAAAGTTTTAAAATCATGAGATTATTTTTTTACATCATAATAAGACCTTTAAATAGTGTAAAAACTCTAAATTTTAATCAAATAGTTCATATACAAGTATATGCAAGCAAATAGGCATATAGTCCAAAAAGGGGTTTTTGGACTTTTCAAGAAAAAGTGAATTTTAGAGTGTTTTTATAGGGTTTTAAAGGTTTGATAATTATTTTTTCAGGATTTTTGAATCTTGGAATGAACTATTTTCATTTTAGTGAATTTTTTCACTTTTTGTAGTTTTAGGCATCCTTTTAAACCTCTTGTTCAGATGCTCATTTGTTCACCATGTGTGAAGTTTAGATAAATAATATTATTATTTTTTGAGTAATTTTATTTAATTATAATTAATTAACAATTTATATTAGTTTAGGGGTTATGATTTGTGAACAATCACTAAGAGTGTAGGCAGCCCAAAATATAGTCAATTCCCCACAGGCAAATTTCATTTACGTGGTAACTTTTCATATATTTTGTATGGGATCCCAATATTTTTAGGGATGTAATAGGGGTAAATTTTATACATATAAATGTAAAATTTTTGGGTTTTTTATGTTTTTACCTCATGAATCATCAGTTTGAAGATTTATCTTTAAAACCCTCTTAAGCCCCTAAAAAACTAGTTTTGAAAAAAAGTGTATTTTATTTATATAAAATAAACATGAATCAACCTAAAAAAAAATTTAAACATAAATTAAACTTAGATAGGATTCTATAAATTTAAATTTAATCTATTTATCTCTAAATATGAGGGCAAAAACCATGTTTTTGTGGAAAAAAGCATGTAAAATGAAGTACAGGGTAGTTCAAAGAAATATAATCATTGTAGATCAAATCTTATAAATTTTTATTCATCATAAAATATTCATCTGGTCATGGATAATCCTAAAAGTATCCCTAAAATCTTAAACAAAATGGCTAGTCTGCTAGAAAATGGCATAAAATAGGCCTAGTCAAACCTATTGATTGAATGGTGAAGGTTTTCTCATCAAAATCACATTTTTGATGATGAGGAATATTGTTCCAGGTCTAATTCATGGTTTTTTTCATGTTTCATCACTTATTTTTTAGGTTTCATGGTGTCCAAGTGCACAAATTAGCCTTTAAACCTAATTGGTCTAAATGGCTTTATTGATCAACTTGTCAGTTTTGAGTTTAGAGTTGAAATTGGTCATTAAGGAGTTCAATTAGAATTCCACACAACTTTGCTACTATTTTAAGAATATATTTATGCATATTTAATCCTTCAATGTCATTTTTCTTGCAAGAGGAGGCTAAAGAGGCAGTTAACTAGGTCTTGAGAAGTCTTGACTCTAGGTTGACAATTTGACATCATCATGCACCTATCTTTGGTTGACATGTCACTTAGCTTCCAAAAAAATCAAGTGAAGTTTTTATTTGAATATTTTGGCATATATTTTCATACATATGATAATTTTAATTTCCACATGGGCCCACCATCCTTACTTCTATGCTAACCTTGAAAATCCATGCATGTTTGGTGGAATTTGAAGATTTTAATGATTATTTTAAACATTGTAAAAGGATTTAGTCTTGAGTTAGTCAACCAAGAATAACCCTTCCCATTTTTAAAACACCACATTAGCTATAATTAGGTTTTTAGACATATATATTGGCTTAATGAAACCATTTTTAAGGAATTTCTTAAAGCAAAGAAGAAATGATAATTGACACCATTTTTATCAAATAAAGAAGATTTTTTTTTTGCATATGAGTTTGATATCATAATAGAGTTTATTTTGATTGTGTACCAGCATACAAGTGAGATATATGTCCCATTTTTTTAGGTCCTTTCCACACTTATTGTGAAAATATCACCCTCTATAGGTCATGATGAGATAGGAATAGAATTTTTCAATCCAAAATCCTCTCAATCCTTCATCTAAAATACTAATGTTTAGGGGAAATTTGAAAAATTCCTATTGATTTATATGTGTGCCTTAATTTCAATAATTTTCAAATAATACCAATCATTTAGGTGCATCACCCCATTATATAGGATTTTCTTTTAGTTTTTACCTTCCCCTTTTCATCCCAAAAATCATAGTAGATCAGATTTAATTGATAAATCTTAAGGGAACCAACCCTCTCTAAAGGTTCTTCCCAACATAGAGTCACCCACACTATGATAAGTTACAATTATATTAGTTGGAGCGAGGGTGTGTTTTAAACATCTTCAAATAGGGTGCACTCTAGAGTGATAATAGTTAGTGTAAGAGGTTGAAACATATAAACTAAAATGGCTTATCTAAACGAGTAGAGTCTATAAGATAGAAGGTCAGAAAATTAGTCTATAAGACCAATAGTTTTTAGTATATCTCATGATATTATTAGTTGAGGTTTATATGATTATTTAATAAGATAATGTTCATGAATTTAAATCCATTGAATATGTTCAAGTGTGTGTTAGATGTTCATGTTTTCTTGACTATTTTTGGAATCAATTGGTAGTTTTGAGTGAACATCTTGTAGAAAAGTATTTAAGCCTATTTTCCATGATTTAAAGCATGATATGAAGTTTTTTATGGTAATGAGGTTTTTTAATATTTAGTTTTTTACCATGGTTTTTGGAAAAATTGATTATTCAATTGTTCAAGATAGAGTTTCTATATATGTGTAAGGCTTTTATATGTAATGATTTGATAAAACATTCATGTGGTAGTTGGGCCTAAAAGTTATATGGACCTAATGTAAAGTTGGTTAAGATATATTTTAGTGGTGTATGATGTGTTCTTATCATGTGGGGTGTTTGGATATGCTTCAAAAATATCAAAGGGTAACATGTTTTTAAGAAGGCCTATGAGGTCTCCATAAGTCTAAAAGAAGAATAAAGGCTAACTGATGTATGACCAACATATTATAGTGATTGATTCATGATTAAGGGATGTTATTTTAATATTATAAAACCAATTCATGGATGACCTAAGTTATTTGAATGTATATATGAATAATAAGGATATGATCAAGTGACATATATAAAATCAAGGTAGTTTAGGCCTGTTTGTCATGCTTAGAGGATGCTAAGTGTAGGAGAGAAGAAGAGGATAAGTTAATGAAATAGATAATTAGTGAGAAGAATTATATCATGCAGACCATCAGATATTTTGTGAATATATAATTGTTTTTTTTCATTTTAAGATCAAGGTTAGAATACCTAATCAAGCCTTGAAGATGGCTAGTTGAGAAAATAAGGATGAATGCCATTTTGAGAGGGATAAAAGTGAGAAAAGAGTTGAAGGAGTAGATCATAATTTGTTGTATAAGAAACAAGGGTTTTTTAAGGTGATCAAAGAATCAAGTGGCTAATTTGGTGATGAGGCATCTAAGGGGTCTATACCTCCTTACAAGTGGGTGCTTGTTAAAGCCTAGTTGAGTTGGTGTTGAGATAGTTAGGGTTGGTGTTCCATGTGAAGTTGGTGCTTCACTAAAGATTGATGTTTGTATTATAGGATTTTACTCCATTTGCTTCATCAATAGGTTTTCTTCCCCTATATGGTTTTATGATTTGATTCTTATACTTACTAAGATGTACATGCTTGTTAAAATGGTTCACATATGGTTAAGTAGAATTGAATGAATTTTTTTGAATACTAATTCAACCCCTACACCCTCTCATTCATCTTACTTCCAAAAAAATAATTTTAATAAGGTTTAAAATAATCATGTATTACAATCTTTGTTACAACCAACATACTCTATAAAATAATAGTTTCACTATCATAACTAGGTAAGGACATCATAATAACTACTACTAATGCATCAAGTATGGAACATGAAATATAATTAATACATGTATTTATTATAAATCCCAAAATAGAATAAAGTTATAAATAATATTTTTTACCTTTATTAATATAATGTATACCATAAGTATCAAATTCTTTTTCTATTTATGATTAAAGAGAAAATACATAACACATAATGCCTTTAAGAATCATAATCACAAAAATTTAATATTTTAATGACAACTCAACATATATTTCATGGATAGTAATATTTTATGCATCTAATATTTAATCATATAATAATCCCATGGCTCCTACTATATTTATAAATTGAAATAACATATCTTATAATATCATCAAGATTTATTACTTATAACAATAATGTATACAATAAATGTGCATGCATACTAGTCCTAATGCATTATTTTCACCATATTCACCTTAATAACCATGTTTGTAGAAGAGAAAATTTAGAATAAAAATAAAAATAAAAATATACTTAATTATAAATCCAAACAAAAATGTGAGTCAATAGCATGATTTCAATAGAATCAATAGATTGCAACTCAATGTATATCAATACCCTCATAATTACATACATGTATAAGTAACACTTTAATAAAATGAAACATAACATAATCCCTAGCCTTTGTTCATCAAATATTATACACTATTAATAATAACTAAAATTGTGAAAATTAATCACTAATAATGATAAGGAGTGATGAAGGTTATGTTATGGAGGACCTTCAACAATTTGAATTTTTGCTTGGGTAGTAAAACCAGAACGGTCATGTGGATAGTGCCTGAATTCCAAAAGGAATGTACTCAAATGATAATGATCCCCCTGTAATCAATATGGCCCCATGTTACCCCACTCATGGGTTTTTCCTGGTGGACAAAGGCCCAAAAGACTCATATTTCACCCAAAAATAATTAGACAAGATCATCCCTACCCAGGAAAAGCTTGAACCACATGCCTCTAAATTGTCTTAGGTGAACATGGTTAAAGGCAAAAATTTGGTGGGTTAGGATATTTCAAACTTTCATATTTTATCATAAGAAGATAATAACAAAGTTTTTGTCTATGTTTTTGACCCTATGGTGGAGTAGGCTAACATGGAGCTCACCAAATCCATCCTAGCTAGAGTGAATAGATTCTAACCAAATATTGATGCTTTTCATAACTAGTCCAAATCAAGTTGGAAACCCAAATGACACTTGAAGGTGGTTACTTTGGAAAGGGGTTTCTTCTTGATTAATTTTTATTTATAATTTTTGGAAATATTTTCATTGATGTCAAATGTCTATCATTGTTGGTGATAAAGGCCCATAGAATTTATTGTCTAAAGGTGTTTTTAATGTTCATATTTTAGCTAAATATGTTGATATCTATTTAATATTAGTGAATATATTTTTGGTTGCATAAAGTTAAAAAGAGGGCCCATGAGGAAGTCAAAGAGTGATCAACAAAAGGTAAAAGAGGGAAAGGATGCATTTTCCCATGAAGGATCACCTTGAGGAATTTGAAGACTCACCAAGTGAATAAAAAAGAGGAAAGGTGCATTTTTCCATGAAGAGTCACTTTAAGGAATTGAAAGGTCACTAAGATAAATACAAAAGGGGAAAGGATGCATTTGCTCATGAAGAGTCACCATGTGACTTTTCAAATGAAATGATTCTAAGGGTCATGTAAGTTTGGTGCAATTTTCATTGAGGAGTGAATGGTCACAAAGGGTGAATGCCAAAAGTATTTTGGAAAGCTATAAATAAAGGCTTGAGAAGCCATTTGAAATATGTAACAGAGTTCATGGTTTGTAATTATTTTATATAAGAAAATAGGAGAGAATATAAATAAATATTGTAGAGTTCTATCATTTGTTGAGAAAGAAACATTAAGAGATAGTTGTGTTTTATACACAAGAGGTGTTGGTGCTCATTTGGGTTGGTGCTCACAAATATTTGCAAGGGGTTGGTGCTCTTATGGGTTGGTGCTCACAAATATATATTGTGTTGATGCTTATCAAAGGGGTTGGTGCTCCTATAATTTTGTGATTGAAAACTTTGTAATTTGATTTTTTTATCATTCATATACTTGAGATTTTTCTCTATGGTTTTTCCCACATTGGGTTTCCATGTAAAAATCTAGTGTCTCTCTCTCTTTCTTGTGTGGTGCATGTTATTGTTTCAGTTTTATTTCATATCTTAAATGTATGGTTAAGTGTATTTTGATTAAGTAAAAGATTTATAAGATATATGATATACTAAGTCACCCCCCACATAGTATATCCTATGCTTAAAAATTGGTATCAGAGCCAGTTCTTTTGAAAAAAAATTTAATAGCATGAAGGTAGATCAAGGAAATCATGATGGCTAGATCACATGAAGGTTTTTATAAAAATAAGGCACCTTTGTTTGATGGTACAAATTATGCCTTTTGGATTATAAGGATGAGTAATTACTTGATGTCCCTTAGATTTGACATTTGGCAAGCAGTGGTGGAGGAATACAATGAGCCATAAACACTTATAACTACTCTGATAGAAAAGAAGGCAAGTGAAAATAATGCTAAAGATTTAAATACTATTTTATGTGGTTTATGTGAATCATAATTTTTTAAATTTATGTAATGCAAATATATTCATGAGACTTGGGTAAATTCTGAGAAAATTTACAAAGGTGATGGAAAGGTTCAACAAGCTAAGATCTAGACTTTCATAAGATAATTTGAGATTTTGAAGATGGAAGAGGAAGAAAAAATAGAAAGTTATCTTTTGTGGGTTGATCAAATATTTAATTAGATTCAAGGCCTTAGATAAAATTTAGAAGAATAATTAGTGGTATAAAAGGTTTTGAGATCTCTACTAATGAGATATGATGCAAAAATTTCAGTAATCAAGGAGATGAAGAATCTAGCCAAGCTCAAAATGGATGAACTACATGGTATTATTATGACATATGAGATGTGGAAAAAATAAGAAAAACCCTTAAAGAGAGAAGTTAATTTCAATACATTAAATAAAGACAAATCTAAAATTCAAGAATCAAGTGACAGATCTAGCGATGAGGAAGATGAAAATAGAGCTCTATTCATCTACAAGCCAAAAAAGAGAACAAGTAAATATCAAGGAAAATTTCCATTTAAAATTTTTAAATGTGGTAATATTGGAAATTTTATAACTAAGTGATGAGATAATAATAATGGTGAAAATGAATAAGGAAAGACTACATACAAGAATAACTTCAAAGGAAAATTTGAGAAGAAGAGTTTATATTCTAAATATTCTAGCTCAATCGAAGACAGTGGAGTTAGTGACTCAGATGAAGAAGAGATTATATTTATGACCATACATGAAGATTCTTCCCCAAGAAAAAGTATAGATGATCAAGAAGAAGAACATGATGAAGATGAGGTGAATCTAGAAGGAGAACTCACTTTTGCCTTAGAAGAATTACAAGCTCTTGAGAAGAAAAATCAAAGATTGAAGCTCCAGATCGATAAAAATGAAAAGGAGTTAAAAGAAATAATTGAATAGCTAAAAGCACAAATAGAAGAAGCCAAAAATACTAAAGAATATCTAACATCTTATTTGTAAAAATTAAGTGAAGAATGTGAAAGGTATGTTGTTGAAATTGCCTCTTTAAAAGTAGATCTTGAGAAAAAAATAAAGTAGTTAATGATAAAGTATCCAATGATTCAAAATTTGATAATAACACTAATATGATGAATAATATATTGGAAAGTCAAAAATAAATATCAGATAAGATAGGTATCAAATTTGCAAAGAAAAAGAGCTATGTTGAAGCTCTTATAAAAGAAGAAACAAAAAGGGAAGAAGTTAAGAATGCAAAGAACAACTCAAACAAAGAAGGCTGGAAGGAATAGAGCTACAAAAGACAATTAGGTCAAAGATACAAAAATTATAACATGTTATATTTTCATGTTTATTTATTTTATTGTAATGTTTATAGTCATAATAAAATAGAATATCATAAAAAGCTAATAATTTCAGAAATAAGGAGAAGAAAAATCATGCAGAGTCAAGCAAAAGCCACAACTCTTTTACTACTCTATTAGGATTTGATGAAGAGGCCATAATATGTTACAAGTGAAATAATTTTAGAAACATAGCTTGGTATTTTAGAAGCATGTTTGAGTCAGTCAAGAAGGACCAAAGTTTTAAGGCTCCATTCATCAAGAAGAAAGTTTAGACAGGTTCATGGTAGAAGAAACAACTTGAAAAGTCTATGTTAGTCTAGATAGATTTGCATGCAAGAAATGAAAAAAATACATGGTTCATTGATATTACATGTTTAAGTCACATGATAGGAGATATGATCAAGTTCATAACTCTAAATAAGATCAATGGTGGCATAGTGAAATTCAGAGACAATACCACTACTAAAATAACTGAAAAAGGTGCATTAAGTTTGGATAATGGTAGAACTAAGACTAAAAACACTATATATGTATAAGGTATTAAGCATTATCTATTGAGTGTAATTCAAATATGTGATTAGGGACACACACAAAAGTTTTATGTAGAAGGTTGTGTAATTAAAAGAAAAGATTCAAATGTGTTGATTGCAGATGCTCAGAGGATAGGCAAAAATTTGTATATGTTATTAGATATCAAAGGTCAAAAATGTTGTTTGAGTCAGGTTGAGGAAAGTTGGATATGGAAAAAGAGAATGGGACACATAAATTTTTGACAATATTGTCAACATTAGCAAGAAGCAAGCAATTAGAGATCTTCTAAAGATTGTAAAGCCCTCCAACATGCTTCATGAACCATGTCAACATGGGAAGCATGTTTAAAGATGGTTCAAAACAAAAGAATACTTGACCACTCAAATTTTAGATCTTATTTACACTAATTTATATGGACCTATGAGAACTCAAAGTACTCAAGGTGAGAAATATTTCATGTTGCTTATTTATGATTTTACATGTATGGCTTGGGTGATGTTTTTGAAGAAAAAATCAGAAGCTTTCAACCACATCAAAGCATTCAAGGATTTTGTTGAGAATGAAACTGATTTGAAGATTAAGTGCCTGAGACCAGATTAAGAAAGAGAATTCATGTCAGATGATTTTATTGAGTGTTATGAATACCATGGGATAAAGAGACATTATTTTGTAGCTAGAACTCTACAACAAATAGAGTAGTTGAGTGGAAAAATGGAACAGTTCAAGAGATGGTATGGACAATGCTAAATGAATCCAAGATACCAAATAAATATTAGAGAGAGATAGTAGGTACAATAGTGCATATTAAAAATAGATAATTGTTGAGAGTCAATAGTGATAAGACTCCCTATGAGATATAGAAAGACAAACCAACTATAGTTGATTACTTTAGAGTTTTTTGCAGTAGATGCTTTATAAAGAGAACCGATGAAAAATTGGGTAAGTTTGAATCTAAAATAGATGAAGGTATATTTATTAGATATTATATCAAAATTAAAGCTTATAAATGTTATAAAAAAAATAACCAATAATATTTTTGAAAGTAAAAGTGTTAGGATAAATGAAGATGTAGCATAAAAAGCTAGTGATCTAGTAGAAACTCCTAAAATCATTAAAAAAGAAAATTTTGAAGAATCAGATGAGGATGAGAAGGAGCAAAAGAGCACCAAGATCTAATCCAAATATGTTTATAGAAATCATAATAAGAGTGACATCATTGGGAACATAAATGAAGGAGTTTGCACCAGAAGGATGATGGTAAGTGAATCTGAGTAAGTTAATTTTTCTTTTTTATCCAAAATTTAGCTTTAAACTTTTTTAGATGCTAGACATGATGAGCATTGGGTTAAGGTAATGGATGAAGAATTGAATTAGATAAAAAGGAATGATACTTAGGAATTATTTCCTAGAATAAAATATCAAAATGTGATGGAACATAATGGGTATATAGAAATAAGTTAAATGAAGATGGTAAAGTTACCAAAAATAAAGCAAGGCTAGTATGCAAAGGATATGCTCAGATTTAGGGTATATATTTTGAAGAAACTTTTGCACCATTGGAAAGGCTAGAGGATATTATAATGTTTCTTACATATATAGTGTTTAAAATTTTCAAAGTGTTTCATATGGATGCCAAGTCTACCGTCTTGAATGGGAATCTAGAAGATGAGGTCTACATTGAGCAGCTTGAGGGATTTATTATCTTAAATGATTATATACATGTATGAAGATTGAATAAATCACTATATGGATTGAAATAAGATCTCAAAGCTTGGTATGTAAGACTTGATAAGTACCTATAAGATCAAGGTTTCAAGAGAGGTTTTGCTGATAGCAATCTCTACATCAAAATAGAAGGTGAGCATCAATTGATTATTTTAGTATGTGTTGATGACATAATATTTGGAGGTAAAATTGAAAGAATGACAAAATAATTTTTTGATAATATGAAAATTGAGTTTGAGATGTCTATGCTTAGATAATTGTCATTTTTCTTAGGGTTTCAAATATTTTAGTCATAAAAAGGAATTTTCATATCTCAAAATAAATATGCCAAGGAGATGTTGAAAAAAATTGGTTTTAAGGATTTTTCACCAATTGGCACACCAATGGGTATAGGAAACAAGGAAATTAAGGATGAAGATTCACTTGTTACATATCAATCTTTATATAGATCTATAATTGGTAGTCTTTTATATTTAATAGCATCAAGGCTAGACATCATGCATGTAATAGGCATGGTTGTAAGATATCAATCAGCTCCAAAGGAGAGTCATGTTTAGTTGGTGAAAAGAATATTTAGATAAGTCAAGGGGACATTGGATTATTGATTACTGTATCCCATAAGTAGATATTTCACTTTGGTTTCTTATATAGATTCAGATTGGTCAGGTTATTTAGATGAAAAAGAGAGTACAAGTGGAAGAGATTTCTTTCTCAGTGATAGCTTAGTATCTTGGTTAAGTAAGAAGTAGAACTTAGTATCACTTTCTATAGCTGAAGCATAATATATTATAGTGGTGTTGTGTTGTATTCAAGTGTTTTGGATGAAGCAAACTTTATAATACATCAAGGTAAAATATGATGAAACTATTTCTATTTTTTGTGACAACATAAGTGCTATTAATATTTCTAAGAATCCAGTGATGCATTCAAGAACAAAATACATTCCTATCAGATATCACTTGTTGATAGAGTAGGTGGTAGATCAAAAGGTAAAAATGGAATATCTCAATACTACAAAATAGATTGCAAATATTTTCACAAAGGCACTACCAAAAGATACATTTGAGTATATATGGGAGAAGTTAGGAGTAATTTCTTTTACTTAATGCCATTGAGGATCAATATCATTTGAGGGGGAGCTAAGTGTTAGCTCTAGTATAGAACCTTTGGCATTGATGTTAAAGGGGGAGAAGAATAGGAACATGTACAGAAATAGGTATAGGAATAGGTATATGATATTATTATAAGGGGGAGTTTATATGTGTACATGTTAGTATGTGTAATACAAGTTTTTAAGATGAGGTAGTTTTAGTTTGAGGTTACCATCAATGACAAAGGGGGAGATTATTGGATATATTGTCATTTATGTCAAAGGTCTAGATTTTTTGGTGACAAAGGCCCCATAGCATTTTTTGTGAAAAGGTATTTTTAATGTTCATATTTTGGCTAAATGTGTTGATAGTTATTTAATATTAAAGAATGTATTTTTGGTTGCATAAATTCAAAAACAAGGTCCATGAGGAAGTCAAAGAGTCATAAGGAAAAGATAAAAGAGGGAAAGGATGCTTTTCCCATGAAGGGTCACCTTGAGGAATTTGAAAGGTCACCAAGTTAAGATAAAAAAGGAAGGCAAATTTTTTTTATGAAGAGTCACCTTAAGGAATTTGAAAGGTCACCAAGATAAATACAAAAGGGGAAAGGATGCATTTTATCATGAAGGGTCACCATGTGAATTTTCAAATGAAAGGATTTGAAGGGTCATTCAAGTTATAAATTTTCCATGAGGAGTGAAGGGTCACAAAGTGTGAATACCAAAGGTTTTTTGGAAAGCTATAAATAAAGGCTTGAGAAACCATTTGAAATATGCAAGAGAGTACATGGTTTGTAATTATTTTATATAAGAAAATAAGAGAGAATAGAAAGATATATTGTAGAGTTTTATCATTTACTGATAAATAAACATTGAGAGATAGTTGTGTTTTATACACAAGAGGGGTTGGTAATCTTGTTTTTTAGTTCTCACAAATCTTTGCAAGGGGTTGGTGCTCTTGTGGGTTGGTGCTCATAAATAGTTGTTGCGTTGGTGCTCAATAAAGGGGTTGGTGATCCTACAAGTTGGTGCTTGAGAATTTTATAATTTGAGCTGGTGCTCATTCATATACTTGAGATTTCTCTCTATGTTTTTCCCACATTGGGTTTCCACATAAAAAATTGCTCTCTCTCTCTCTCTCTCTCTCTCTCTCTCTCTCTCTCTCTCTCTCTCTCTCTCTCTCTCTCTCTCTCTCTCTCTCTCTCTCTCTCTCTCTCTCTCTCTCTCTCTCTCTCTCTCTCTCTCTCTCTCTCTCTCTCTCTCTCTCTCTCTCTCTCTCTCTCTCTCTCTCACACACACACACACACACACACACACATGTGGTGCATGTTATTATTTTAGTTTTATTACATATCTTGAATATATGGTTAATTAGAGTTTGATTAAGTAAAATATTTATAAGATATATGATATACTAATTCACCACCATCCCTCTCAATATATCCCATGCTTAACAACAATAATATTACATAAAGGCTCTCTCTAAAGGGCCTTGGCTCATGGGCAAGGTCAGCATGGATGTTAGAAGGTGGAAAGCTAGGTCAAATAGCAGAAACACTACCATGGATGATGTTTCAATGTGGGTTCATATTCTCAAACTCCCATTGGAATATTGGCACCCAAGGTTTATTATTGGTATTACCAAGGCACTAGAGTAACCTATCAATATCGACCCTATCACTCTTTCTTGTTAAAGAATGATAGCAACCTGCATGCATGTTTTTTTCCTATGAATAAGCCCCTACTACATGAAATTAAGATTAATTAAAAATAAAGAAAGTAGATGCATATCATAATGTACAAAAACACTGCTATAATCTTCTCATGTTGTAATGTTCTGAGTCATATATTGAGAGACTACCCAAAGAAATTTTAGGACTCTACCACCCCCATGAAAAAGTGGTCTAGGAAGGAGGCACAAATGAAGGATAATTAAATAGATTAGCCTCTTAGAATTGGCTCTCTTAGATATTCTCCAAGTGCTCCATTGCTAGGAAGCTCAAAAGTTATTCCTTGTGATAACCCTTTTTCTCCTCTTGATTCATTTGCTGACTTAGGGACCCTAAGTGAGAAGTTCCCCCTAGGTTGATTCTCCCTAGGCACCCCTACTCCTTCCCCCACATTCCTTTCCCTTATATTTACCCCAGGTCCCCTCCTCCTTCCCCACTTTTCCTCTTTTCCCCCCTCTCTTCTCACTAGGTATTTGTCACCCCTCCCAAGCATGCCACCCCTCCCTAATGTGGACCAATCCCCACCCCTAGCCTTACACCTCTCCTCTCCCTTCAAAAACCCATCCCATATCCATCTTCTTCCCCTCATTTTTCCCTTGAGAGACCCCTCCCACCTTTTTCCCTTATGTTTCCTTATCCCCGCTCCTCCCCCTCTTTCTCACTCTTCAAGTTCTCATCCTTCACCTAGGCCTACCCCAATCTCTGAGTCAACTTATGCCCTAGTTTAGAAAACCCCCATCTTCATGATCTTAAACTATTCCATTCTTCCCCCTCCTAAGGATCCCCCTCTCTCCCCACTTTTAAAGTCTCTAAAGCACATTAAAGACTGGGGACAATGTTTTGAGACTCTTTCTCCCCCTCAGTGCCTTCCTCTAGATGATGGATTTACCACAACTCCAAAACTAAGAGAGGGAGGAAGAAAGCTAACATTAGACTTGCCCCAAAACTAGTGGGAAGGTCTCCTAAGATGGTCACAAGGAATTTAGAAATAGATAAAGAGAATACTAAGGTTTCCCAACAAACCCTTAAAATTCATTAGCATAAGAAATTAAAATCCTTTCTTGGAATGTCAGAGGTTTAAATAACACTAAGAAACAAAGGACTCTCTATAATCTCATTAAAAGGGTTGAACCATCTATTCTTATCATCCAAAAAACCAAAATGTATATCTTTGTTCCTAAATATTCTATTGGGAAAATCTGGAAAAATGCTCATGTCTTAGCCTCAGACTCCAAAGGTGCCTTTAGAGGCCTAGTGGTTCTTTGGAACCCAAATAACCTAGGAGGAGATATTTTATGGAAGATAAAAAATCAGATTTTTATCTTATTCATAGACTTTGTAATGATAAATGGATCTTATCCAATGTCTATGCCCCAAATGCTAAATCTTCTAAAAATAACCTTTGGGAAAACATATTATCCTTCCAAAGGACTTATGATAATTATAATTGGATTATTTTTGGGGATTTTAACCCCTTCTCTCCAGGGAATAAAAAATGAGGTCATATAGAATTCACTAATAACATGATGTATTTTAATGATTTCAATGCTAATGTAAGATTATTGAATGTGGAACTAAATGGAAACCCTTTAATGTGGTCCAATAGAATAATGAGTGATAATTTAATCCAATTATGGCTAGATAGAGTCCTAATTTTCTTAAACTAGGATATCTACTTCTTTAGTAGACTCTCTTCCCTCCCTAGAATTGGGTTTGATCATAACCCCTTGATTTTTTAAGGAGATAAAATATTGAAACCCAAATTTCTTACAAAAAAACTTAGCTTCCACAAATTAAAAAAAATGGAATAAAGAAGTCTTCAGGGGCATCTTCCTAAAAAATAAGGATTTGGAGGCAAAACTCTCAGTTATTGAAGATATTTGTGCTATGAGTGGTAATAACAAACACACACATTAAAAGGAAAAAAATATTCTATGATAATTTCATAACCTTAAAGATAAAGAGAAAGTTTATTGGAGACCAAAGTCAAGGTATACATGGTTGAAGGAGGGAGACAAGAATACCAAGTTTTTCCATCATTCAACAACCAAACATAGGAACATTAAAAAAATCTCAATTATAAATGTAAAATGGGTCTATTAGCAAATATGAGGAAGATATCTCTTTCCACAGTATCAATTTTTTTAAAAATATCCTCATAAAAGAAAGACACCTAGATGATCACCTGGTAGCGTCCATGTTGAAGAACTTTGATAAAGTCTTATTTAAAGTTAATAATGTCTCCCTTACTAATGTTCTTTTTTAATAGGAGATAAAAAGTGTAGTATTCATAATAGAAGGCTCCAAATCCCCAAGACTTGATGGGTTCCCTCCATTCTTATTCTAAAAATTTTGGGAAATTATTTATAATAAGGTTGAGGCAGCTGTTAGATAGTTCTTCCAATCCAAAACAATCCTCAAATAAATCAATAACATTTTTTTAGTGTTGATCTCTAAAAATAAAGGTGATAATAACATTCAAGACTTCCACCATATTATCCTTCAAAATACCACGTACAAAATATGCTTCTTAATCCTGTAAAAGTGAATGCAATGTCTCTTGGACAAAGTCATTGGGGAATAATAAGGGGATTTTATGGCTAGCAGAAAAATAATGGATGGTATTGTCTAGGTTCATGAAGTCATTAACTTCATCTCTAGATCCTTGAGGTAGGGAATGTTTATTAATTTGGATATGTCATAATCCTATGATTGGGTCTCCTCACACTTCTTAATTTTAATTTTGGAAAGGATAAAATTTAATCAAGACACCAGGAATATCATTTAGAATTGTATAGCCACTCCTAAACTTTTTTTATCACAAATGAAATACCAAAAGGATTTTCCCCTACTTCTATAGGAATAAGGTAAGGTGAACCCCTCTCTCCTTACATCTTCACCATTATATTTGAAACACTGGGTAAGAACCTACTAAAGGCCCACACTTAGGGACTAATAAAAGGAATTTTAGTGGTGTCTAATGATCCTATCATGCATGAATAATTTATTGATGACACTATTATCCTTGATGAATCATCTATGTAGGAATACAAACACCTAAAACTCATCTTAAAAAATTATGAAGATATTTTGAATCAGTGCATCAATTTTCAAAAGAGTTATGTATATTTCATCAACACTTCTCTCTTTCAATAGAAAAGAATTGCTAGAATTTTGGAATGTCATGTGGGAAAAATTATAGAAAGTCATTTGGGCATTCCACTTTTTGTAGTAAAAATGGACTTTGAGATTTAGACCCCTCTCATTTATTGAATACAAAAAAATATGTAAAGGTGGAAGGGCCATATTTTGACATAGATAGGGAAATACCAACTATTCAAAGCCTCAATCTGGAGCATTCATGTTGACCAAATGTCTATCTTTAGAATACCCTCCAAGGTGGTCACTAAAATTGAATATAAACATAAAAAATTCTTATGGAGGGGCACTAAAAAAAGATTTGGGTACAATATCATCACATGGGAAAAATCCTATCTTTCTAAAGTAGATGAAGGTCTAGGCCTTTGAAATTTAAAATCTATAAATAGGGCCATATTTGTGAAAATGGGTTGAAAACTCCTATGGATGGATCCATTTTATGGAATCTAATCACCAACTACAAGGAACTTTGTAATAAAGGCATCATATGGAAAATTGGTAATGGGGAGAAAATTGACTTCTAGGAAGATGCCCGATTATCTTCTACCCCCCAATCCTCATAACAAATTTTGGCTAATTATTATAGGGACCTCAAGAAAATAGGGGGATAAAAATTCAAAGACTATTGGGTGGTGAATGAAGGTTTAAAAAACTAAAAAAATATCCCCATTGAAGGACACTCTATTAAAGAGGTTTAATTAATACAGACTCTTAATTCAATGATCAATCAAATCCACATTCTTAAAATTCAAAAGGATGACCACTTTATTTTGAATTCTAAAGATAGTGGTTTATAATTAATGGCCTCAAGACATGCCATCAACCTTAATCTAGAAATTTAATGGAAGTTCTAAAAATATTTTTGGGTTAAGCATCTAACTTCCAAAGTTAACTTCTTTTTTTCACTAGAAGCACTGGATAAAATCCTGATAGTGGATAATCTAGATAAAAGAGGATTGATTGTCCCCAATAGATGCCCATTATGTAGAAATGCAGAAGACTGGTTTAATACTTGTTTTTAAATTACCCCTTTGGTTCAACACTTTTTAACTAGATGTTGAATAAATTCAACCTAGTTTGGGTAAAACCAAACAATGTGCTTGACTTCATAAAGCAATGGAAACCACCCTAAAATCTCCCATCCTTGGAGTTCATATGGTATGTAACTCTTCCACATTAGTTCTAGTTCATATGGAAATCCTGAAATGATATCCTCTTTTCAAACAAAAGGCACTAGCCTAAAGGGGCCTTCATCTGACTCTATCAAGCTATCACTAAAAATTGGAAAGCTTTTCCTCCCTCAAATAGAAACCCTAGACCTTCTTCAACACAACAAATATTTAACAATTAGGACATCGTTTAGCAACTAACTTACCACTCAAAATATATCATTTACATACATATAAAATAGAAGGTTCCATTAAAAGGATGGGCTAAATTTAACTTTGATGGTGTCTCTAAAGGTAACTTGAGACTTGTAAGGGGGAGGAGTCATAAGGAATTCAAAAGAAGAGTTGATTATTGCATATGTAGGTCCATTTGGAACTTACATAAACCACCTTGCTAAATCTAAGATGGATTTTTGGGGTATAAAATTGGCTTATAGACTTAAATTAGAAAGAATCATCATGGAGGGCGACTCTTTAAACATTATAAATGTCATGGATAGTAAAATAACCCCATCTCATACTATTAAAGACATCATAGACAATGCCAAGCTAAATTTGAGGGGCATGTCACAAGTTCAAATGGCACACATATATCTTAAGGGTAATGGAGTGGTGGATCTGATCACCAACATAGGAGTTGATCTCCACCTTTTAACCAACTAGCATGAAGGAGGCCATGTCCCTAATAATGTCCTAATGGAAATTTAAGATGAAAGTATAATAGGATAAATGGGCTATCATGCCATCACACACATGAAATCTTCCTATCAAGAGATGGATTTTAAAAATTATGACCCACCATTATGAAGGAATGAGGTGGGTTAGTTACCCAAGGAAGAGGGTAGCATGTATCCCAAGCCTTTTTTATATAGTTCAAACTCATTTATTCTAGAACTATCTATCCATTAGTCTTAGATCTACTATCACTACACTAATGGGGGGAGATAGAGAAATATTAGAGCCTACTTCATGTTATAAGGTGAGGTCATAAAAGAAGGTATGGAAATTTTTAATGTGGGAAGGTCTCATAGACCTAATGTTATGAATCATAGAACATGATGCAATTGTAGCTTGAGACGCATAAGGTGGTGATGTGTGGAATTCAGATCATAATCATAGAATAATTCATCTAGGAGACCACTGGCATGACCTGTGAAGGGGAAAAGGCCTAAAAGGATCAGACCAAGAAGTAGGATCTCCTTTAGTGTTTCTTTTGAACAAATGAGTTCATGAAAACTTATAATGGATTCCCTTGGGAGGATCTCCTACAATAATGGCCAGAGGTATTCCTCTAGGTGATGAGATACATGACCTCATAGGGTCAGTATACCTTAATATTTTCTCATCATTTTCTATTATTAAACCACTTTTTAGGTTATAAAATTAGCTTATCATTTTACCTGCTAAAGTCACTAAAATTTACTACCCTAGCTAAGTCAATGAATCAAACCCCATTCTTCACCAAGGGCTTATTATTTTGATTGTTAAACATGTTTAAACTTTACATGGGAGGGAGGTCCCCTTAGGGGGGTCATCCACCTAGGAGGACTCTCTAGAAGACTCCTCAAAGGAAAACCCTACCTCGAGGCACTACCATCCATCTATTAGCACTTCCCAAACTAATCTATCTAAAACTTTTATTGAAGACCTTCTACTTAAGTTACTTTTTCCGAAGCCCAAGACAGTCTTTATAGATGAGGGTACCTCCATGGAGGCTACCAAGAAGGGTAAATTCCTTCTATATAATGAGCTAAAAAATATTAAGGAGCATCTTAACAACTTCAACAATAAGGTATAGGAGGCTAGTTTGACCCTTATTAGCCTTATCCAAGAGTCAAATGCCCTTCATAGGCAAGAAGACTTGAATATTCATTCCTTTTTCCATTCCATTTTGTTAGACAAGACCCCTATTAAGTAGTCACTAAAGATAATGGAGACCCCCACACCTAACATCCCCAACTTGATCCCTATCAAGAAAACACTCCTATAAGTACAAGGCTAGAAAAGGACATGCATGATCCTCTTAGGCAATGGTGTAGAAGGACTTGTAAATTGGATGAGGGAAAAGGTATCCAAGACAACGTGTGGAGTTTTAGAGAAGATGGCTGAGGAAGAGAAGGAAACACTAGAGGCCCCCTCCTGATCTTTTTTTGTTGTCTTTTTTCTCTATTTTTGATACACTTTAGCTAGTTTTTGTTGAATTTTATTTTTTGGCCTTGGTTGGCTTATTAATTTTTTGTATATTACTTTTATAATACTTTTATGGTTCCTATATCCTTGTAAAAATAGGTTATTTACCCAATCAAATAAAAATTTAACAATTAGAAATTAAAAATTAACATGTTTTGAAACATCAAACATATCCAAGAATGCCTCCTCATTAATTTTCAATAAATATTATTTCTCCAATCCCTTCTCAACTCCCATATCATTTTTCTCTTGTTGATGAAATTTAGGTGTGGATTATATTTATCCTGATTTTCATTATCTAGATATGTCACAATGTTTGGGTTTTCAATTGACATCTTGTGAAACATTTAGATGTGATTGAATTTAAAATTCATTAGTACACAACATTTCCACATTTGAGTGGTATGATTTTATTAAATCATAAATTTACATGTTAATTGGTTTATAATCAAATATATTAGCATTACTATTATGGTTTACCTTTAATTTTTCAACTTCCTCATTTATTTTAGTCATGCCTTCCTTCTTTAATGTTAGAGTATGTGTGAATTTTAAAGTGAAACTAACAATTTCATATTTAAATCATTGTAATATGTCACATTAGTATAAAATATTTCTATAACATTATACTATTCTAAGACCTTTGTTTCTAATGCATTATCATTTTACCTCAAATAATTATTATTTATCATCAATCCATCATTTTTTTCTTCTAATTGGGATTTTCTATCTCATTAATTTTGAGGTTTTCATGAATAAATGAAACATAATTATTATATTCCATGGCTTTCATATACAAATTTTGGATAGACATTAATGAGTTATTCAATATTTTTTTGGGTGGGTTATATGATCACTATGTCATAAAGCAAGAATAGTAAACATTTTTGGTGTATTTTGAACCCCTCACATATATCTTTTAAAATTTTAAATCTATCAAAACTAACATCACTAGAAAGTTTTATAAAATAAAATAATAGATTGATATATCTTCCCTTCCCATGTTTAATGTTTTGATCATGAATGGAATGTTTTAACCTTAATGCAATATTAACCATTTATTTTACATACATTTCTAACTAATCTAAACTACAACCAACATCAATGTCAATATTTATTTTCTCAAGCTTAATAAATGTTCTTTCTTGAATTCCAATAAGTTTAAGTTTATAAAAATCATGAAATTCATTAGTCCCTAAATCAATGTGTTGTTTCCCTTTAGATTAAATCCTTATAAATAGATCTATTTTTAATAAATAATCTTGTTTTTTATTTGTGTGAATAATTTTCATTAGAACATTGAAATCCTTTGGAAAATAAAAATAAATAAAATTCTCCCAAATCATATAGGAATTATTGGATAAAATTTTCATCTCCAATAATAATTTCTACTTATGGAATCATAGAATGTTTATGAAAATATTATGCTTCTCTAAAGGAAGCCTCAAAATGTGTGGGAAACTCTACATTTAGTTTATCATCAAAGTGACTATATTTATTTTATTTTTTGTTCTTAGCAATGGATTCAACTTCATTAACTGAATATTTATCATCCAAAACTACATTTTTATTTATTTTCAAAGAATTTTTTTTCCTTTGTTATCATATCCATGGATATTAAGATGAAATTTAAAATTCATCCTCTATATTAACATAAATATTCCTATTTACTCTTCTCAAATTCTAGGCTTCAAACTTTTTATTAAACTAATTGTATATAATAATTTGAAAACTTTCCTTTAACCTAGACATAGAAGTTTGCCTACATTTTTCTCTCTCCATCAATTAATGTTAAATAATATAGTGTAATATTATTTTATGAAGTGAAAAATTAAAAATCTCATGCCCTTAGTGATAAATTTTATGTAAGTGTTGAAAGAATATTTTACACACATATGATGCCTAGTTTAATGATTCCAATTTCATAAGTTTGACAACATAAACTAGAAACCACATTAAAATTTCTATTTTCCTTTATATCATAAATAATATAAAAAGTGGAAACTTAGAAATTAATTTTACCATGTCATTTTTTATATACTCAATAATATACCCTTTATCTTTATAAACTTCATTAGTTGGAAAAAATATTTTGATATAAAATTATCCCTAGCAATACCACTCACATGGATCTCTAGAATATCATCTCTTTGACTAGGTAAAATAAATACCTTATTAAACAATGTATGTGTAACTTCCAACAATACCTTCATTTTTTATAGTTGCATGATCCATCAAGTAATTGTCTACCATACAACATTATTTTCTCATTATCAAGGATGCAAATTAACATGTTTATCAGTTGTGTAACCCTAACATTATTTAGAGCCAAAAGTGTATGACATTTATTTTAATTTATTAAATTTAAAGCCTTATTCCAAATTATATATCAATTTTTCCATTTCCATGATATTTCCATCTTCTTATTATGAGTGATGATAATATGCAATTCTTATGGATTTTTCACATGTTATTCCTCTCTCACTAACATCCTTTAATTCTTTGGTTTCCTAGAACCATTATTGGATATTTTGGTGGAATGTTTTTAAATATAAAATTACAATGATTTTAATTATGTATGTTATATTCCAATAGGATTGAATGTATCAAAATAAAAATAGTATTAATTGATAAGATAATACATATTGTTATCCAATTATTATGTATCCATCTATCAAATAATAATATATTTCACTAAATGTGCACTTTCCATAGGCATTATATCATAAAATGTATTCACCTACTGGCAAACATTTATAGTATTAGTCGATAGGTGAATAAATTTTATGTTCTAATATATTATTACTTACTAGCATAATGAGTATATAAGTAAAGTCATATGTAATTAAATATTAGAAAACATAATTTGTATGGTACAATCTAAAGTAAATTTCATATTAATTTACCTTCTTACACAAAGATACTATAAATGTGAATGTCAAGCTATGAGCTAAACATAAAAAATATCGATGTGAGATAAAAAAAAATAACATTTACTATGTAGAGAATCAAATTGATATGAATATAAAATGGGAATAATAAGCAGGTCAATGAAATTACCCTAATAGTGTAGTTGATGTATGAAATAGGTACTGAGAAAATAAAAAGAGGCATATATCCAATTGGACAAAAATAATATGGTAGGGCACTAATTCATACTTCCAAATGACTAAATAATGTGTTATTTAGGGTCAAATTATATGATTTTTTCATGATGGTTATGGATGTCAATGAAAATGAGGTGCACTAGATTTTTTAATACTAAATTCCCATTAGAAATTAAGACATTTTAGATGGAAATACATAGGTTTAATGAGTCACTATTATTGTGTCTACATATAAAATTTATAAATATGAAGAATTAGCCAATGAAAAGGATAATATATACATAAATTTTTAGAGGGCTAGGAAAAATCATTTCACTTAGGTACTTTCTAAGTGTTTGATATCAAGGAGGAAGTAGAGGGAATGCCACCATCTCAATGTTTTTTGTGTAATGATACTTTCTCCATGGTGTGATATTGCTGATATGGTAAGAATATATATTTTTAAAAACAAACATCTTGGTATATATTATAGAAATATTCTTCTAGTATAAGGTACTATTAAAAAAAACATAAAGTAAATTATGGGGCCTACTTTACTTTGGAAATAAAATTAATTGTGATGCAATGTAAAAATGGATAATATGGGGAGATAAAACACCTTTATGTCATGTAAATTTTAATATATCATGAAAAAATAAATTCTAGGGAAGGATAAAGTGAAAATGTTGAAGAAGCATATTCAGTGGTCCTAGGGTGAATAAGGAGTTATAAGTGTCATAAAACTTAGATCTTAGGAGATGTATAGAAGTAAAATATGATATGATAGGAAACATAAAATAAATTTTGATTGAATTTAAATAAATTACTATCGAATCTCAAGAACAAGTAGAATTATAAGGAGAATAAGATTATTCTCTCAAGAATTATCTAGAAAAAAAAGAAATTCATGTCAAAACATTGGAAGCCAGATTGGATAATACATAAGATGAGTTGCAACAAAAAATAACTAAAATAAAGGAAATTGTAACTTATATGGATAATGATTTTGTATATATGAAGGCATATAAAATAGATTATTATGTATTTAAAAAGACATTTTCAAACCTAGAATTTAATATTAATGACTCCATGGTATATAGAAATGATTTTATTAGATAAAATTTCCAAAATATAGATGGATTAGAAATATATATTATAATAAAGAAAAAATATATAGTAGAGATGGAAAAAAAATACAAGTGTATTATTAAAAAATATTCTAGGCACCTTAGAGGATTCATCCATTGAGATTGACATATATGATTTTCAAGTGAAACATTTAAATTTAAAATTGACAATTTAAATGCAAAATAAACTAAGGTACTATAAAATTTCAATAAATAGAAATAATGGAAAATATATTTGATGGGTATGCAATGGGGGACATACATTTTAGTGAATTAGGAAAACATGGAATGTAAGGTCAAAAGAGTATGCCATTAGTGACAGCATTCACTCACTAATGGGTGATCTTTAGATATATTATTTTTATCTTAATTTTAATGATTTGTAAAGGACACAATCCTATTATTTATATGATTTATTTTGAGACTAATTTAGATATAATGAATCATGAATGATAAAAATTTGGTATTCTAAATCTTTTATGTTATGGAAATATTTATATAGATATATGTTGATCAGTCCTTCAGCATGAATGGTCCACAAATAATAGTTTTTTGGTGGTTTTAATGCACTATACACCAATTTTTCAAGTATATCCTATTAACTCCTAAGGGCTTAATATACCTAGTCTAGGTGCATTGATCTTCACTTAGAGGCTCATTGTGACCATTCTATTTCAAGGGACTTCTGTTGGTTACTAGAATATTTCAAAAAATTCAATAAAACATTTAAATTAAGAACTAGTACCTATAGAATTAGTAGAATGGTTTAACTATGAATAAATAGTTGGTTCAAAGATATACATATATTACTTGGATTTAATAGTTCATAAGCAGAAATAGATAAGAGTATGTAATCAATATGAACATTTGATTAAAATTACAACATAGAAGCTATAGTAATCTAATCGAATAGACTTATAAAAAAGAAGAGAGAAGGATAGGGAGAGAGAGAAATAATAATTCACTTTCTAATGTATACTGACATGATTCTATTAAGCAAATATATCCATAGATAAACTAGTCTTTAGTTGAAATAGACTTAGCATAACTCCAACTAAGTGTGGCATAAGAGTTTGTGAAAGGAAATAGTAGATTCAATGAGGAAAATAAGGACACCATATACATGTGTCGACCAATTCTATCAAATGAAAAAGATTTTACATAAATTTTTTACATTAAAGGGATAAATTAGGATTAATTAGATACTCATTTGAGTTATAGACATGGCTTCCAAATAGCATTGACTCAAAAAACTAATCTAGAAAATAAGATAATGCATGAAGAAAATGGTTGGTCTACTTAACTAAGGAGAACCAACCAATCTGGTCCACAAATATACTCTATTATAAGGAATTCATCCCTTATTACATCATATAATATACTATTATATATATGCATAAGCTTAATGAATTTTAAAACTTACTGAAAATGGGGATTACAAACAATCAATGTAGAGAATCCACTTGAGATCAATTGGGAAAAAATCCCTAGTTAATTTAATCTTGGAAATACCATGGACCATGCTTGATTTACCTAAGAATGAATGCCTATAAGAAAATTTAGTTGAGGTTACATCAGGATATCTAGCTTCCCATGTCATGTGTAGTTAAAATCAAGCCTCTTTAAGGCATATATTTATCTTTTATGTTCCATGCTTGATCCTAATATACATGCCATACTTTTATTAATTATGATATCTATATTATAAATGAATTATGTCATTTTTAATCACTTTTTGGTGAAAATTGATCATAACTTGATTCTATAAAATGAATTAGATGCATCATTCTTGGATTTTGACATATTTTACAACCAAATGACCCATCAAACTTAATTTCATGCTTTGGCTAGTTATGCATTCAACATGTCCTTTATTTGTTCGGTTATTACCATGCATATTATATTTACTCTTACACTACTCAAAACCAAGGATTTTATTCTTGTAGACTATTTATATCATGTTGAATTAATATTTCACCATGTGGCATCATCTCAATCACCTAGATATCTAACACATTATTGGGCTACATAGACCACTTTAGGGATGTAAAGTAGTAAGATTTTCCCATGTGGAATCATCTCATTCACATACTTACCCAAGGATTGTTACTTTATATAAACTCCTCTAGGATAGAATATCATCAAGATGATTCCATGTGATATCATCCAACTAATCCTATTTTTTGGACGCACTACTTATATACAAATCTTTATAAAATTATGTATCATTAGTATGATGCCACATGGCATCATATCAATAACCCAATTGTATAGAGGCTTTATATTATATAGGTTTGATCAGGATCAGTGGGTCACTAGGATATTGATACTTGGTAGCATCCCATTGATCCATTCATCTAGAGCTTTACTAATATGGAGGCTCCTAGGAAAATATTTGAAAATTTATTAAGTTTCATTGGGTAATGAAAAGATGGCATGTAGCTCTGAGAAACTCTTTGAATAACTAGATACGTTTTGAAATCCTTTTGAACATACTTGGGTCATTGAGATCTATGGTAAATGGCCAAGTGGCTGTAGGATCTATTTAAGCACCTATTGGGAAAATAAAGAAAGCTTAGTCAATAATTTGAAATTTGAAATCAAATGACTAAGTTTATTTGACATAAAATGGCTAAGTCTATTCAAATGTAAATTCATAATAACATATAAACTTAGTGAAAGGAAGTTATTTTGAATGAAATCAAATCCATTTTCAAATCAAATTTCATCCATTTTAATGAAATTGACTAAGGAAAATGATTAAAATATGAAAACATATAGTCAATTTATCTTGAATTAAAGAGAAAATGCACAAAATATTCAATAAAATAAGTACAAAACTCTAAAAAATTAAGATAATTTACACAAACCTAAGGCAAAATGGTCTAGAAAAGGGAAATAAAATACACTTTTAAAACACATTTATAAACAAACCAAGACTTATTAGATTTATGTAAATTCAAATATTCACATCTATGAAACCATATATATGGTTTATATGCCATGTTTTAAGATGAAATTTTATTTTTACTTAGGCTTCGATAAAATAATGAAGATCATTCAAATTGAATCTTCACATCTAACAAAGATGCACTTCTAAGAAGGTAATTTTAAATAAGTAACCACCAATGAACTCCTTAAGGTATAAGACCAAACTTCAAATCAAAAATAGGGTCCCTATTTTTAGTTTGAAAAGGGGGCATCTTATTTAAGAAACAATAGATGGTAAATCCTACTAGAAAATACTCTTGAGTATTTTGAAAATATAGAATCTCTAATTTCACTAGAATAAAAATCATTAGTTGCAAGGAATCAACTATAACAAACTAGGATTCAAAGACACTAAAGTATATAGGAACAAGTGACATGCTAAGATAAGAATCCATCCAAATACCATCTAAGTGTTTGATCAAGTGATTAATTCATTTTCTTTACATTCACACATAGTAATTCAAATTTGCATAAGTCAAAAACTATTGAGGGAGAAATATATTTTACTGGCATGGGAATTACTCTATTTTCAATTAGGCATTCATATCCTTGACATATATACCTATAGTCCCTTCCAAAGGTGTTGTTCCACTTCTAACCATGCCAAAAATTTTATGGTGGAGGTTGTCAAGATCACCTTAATGAGGAGAAACTTTAGATTTTACATTGTAACTCATTTCTTTTTTTGAAATGAGATTTTGAATTCATCTATAGAGGGTTAAGGACTAAGCCATATGTATAATAAAATTAGTAAGTTCATGACAAATCAAGGTAAATCAAAATTGAAGCTATGCTAAGTTTTCTTCAAATATTTCATTAGATGTAATAGATGGTTTTTTGATAAGACAATAACTTTTCTAAATTTATAAGGTTTGTTATGAATAACTAACTTTTAAAATCTAGGTAATGAACACAATAATCATAATAGTTCATACAATATTTTCAATCAAAATTACATTTAAGATCTCTGAGTTCCATCTATGTTACCTATGTAATACCCTTTCTTTTCACTCCTTTGACTAATAGGGGAACCATAGGAAAAACTAGTTGAGGATAAAACTAACAATGAAAGCAAAACAAAAAACAAAAACAAACCTAAGCTAACAATAAGGGATAATAAAGAAGGAAAAATAAAATAAAACAAGAAAGGAAAAATAAATTAACAGGGGTTTTCAAGTAAATACATGCTTGAATTAGTTAGACGCCTGATTCTTCATGATTTTGAAAAGGGAAAAGGAATCATTTACTTATCTCTATGTTTTCCTTTATAATAGAAAACATTGTCCCATAATGAATTTTCAATGTTTTTTCCAAGAATTAAGATTGTGCAATTCAAAAGTGTGTTTGTAGTTAATCTATAGAAAACACTTGGGATAGGGTGAATAGAATACCTTAGCTCATGTATTATATTGTGATGATGGATAGGGTTGGTAATTCCTACATACCAGACTAATTGGAATATCCAACCTAAAATTGACATGTTCATGATGTTAAATGAATGTTTGCATATCATATTCTTTATTGTCTCTATCATCTAGAAGGTATGGGAGTAGTTTAAGTTCCTTCCATATTAGAGAAATTCTCAATTTGTCAATAATGGCTGAAGTATGTGGAGATCTAGGTTGGATTAAATCATTCTCATCTTATATCCCTAATGGTTTTAGTTCTCTATTCAGACCATTATGCTTATGATATTTTATTTATATCTTAACCATCTTTGTTGCCTTAAATGCGGAACATGTTAGTTTTGGGAAATTAGGGATGGTTATGGTCTCATTAAAGGAACATGTAAGCTCCTATTTTTATTTTACTTCAAGTTTAGAGAGTGATTCTTCCTATTTTGGGCTTAAATTTTCTTTACTTCCCATTTCAAGATTGAATAATTCTACTATCGGGAGGAACACTTGTCTAAATTCCATTGGTTTAAATTTAAGGCTAAATTAAGGAGAGATATCATCAATTTAAAACCCTTAAAACTAATTTTCCTCAAATAGATAGTGCCCATATTCTTGGTTTTCTTCTTCTATTTCACTCTCTTAGATTGATCTAGGGAAGGTGTCATCACTACCACAAAGGTGTTTATTATCTCATACTGTCTCTTCAAATTCATGAGCAAGAGCATATGAGAAGGATGATTAAGATGCATAATATGCATCTTCCTCATCAAGCTACTCCAATTCTTTGAATGGTTCTTCTAGATTCTTTAGATTGTTTTTATTCACTTTATATAGACATCTCTTTATCAATTACACTTTTGGTCACTAAGTCATCTTCTATGACTATTGCTTCCTCATATTTAGATTCATCATCACCACTATTATAGCCTTAAGATAATCGATCATGTTTGTGAAGTGGGACATTCTTAGCATGCATGATCATTACAACATTAGTATCATATCTATGTTTGTATACTCCCAATGGTGCATTTGGGTATGTAACATCATATATTTTTCTATGCATTACCAAATGATTGCATCCTACAATAAATGGTATTTGATTATCAATATCACCTAAAGATACTAAATCAAAAACATAATATGAAGTAGCTTGCTGATTATACATAGAATTAATTGAGTTGTATTCATTAAAATAATAGGTAGGGATCCCATTTATCATATGGAGGTTTGGTTAGATGAAGGCCTAGGATAATGCTTTATTGTAAGTTACATGTTATACCCAGTTATTTCTAGCCCAAAATAACACTATTTGTTTAAATTTTACAATTGAGATTAATTATAACTATTAGTTTAAAATTTGATAACTAAATGAACTCTAAATAATAGATGCATAAATCACATCAACCCTCTTGAATTATAAAAATCACTTAGTAATCAAGAATTAAACATATAATTAAGTTGAGAAAATGATTATCAGAGCATTAAGGCATACCAAGTACTACAAATACAAAATTAGTCATAAATATAAATACAACCACTACTATTTATAATTCAAAATATTTTTACAAGTACACAACCATTGTTGTGTTCTTTATACACCCAAAATAGGGTACAACATGGTACAATATCAAATATACATAATGATAGTACCAAATTACAATATGAGCTATAATAATAGCTCCATGATCCATCACATAGCCTGAGTGAAATTTCACCTAGTTGAATCAACTAAAATATGGAGAACATCATCTAAGTGCATTTTCTCTAACCATAAACAAATGGTCTCCCACATAGCTCCCTTTCAAGAGTGGACCTACCCTTCATAGAGGGGTGGATAAGAAAAATATAGATATCAAAAAATAACTAGAATCCTAGTGTGTACTAACATTATTATATGCATCAAAAAATATTCCATGGAATCCATTCCTCTATCTAAATTATAATAGTAAACTAATAGTACAGTGATATGGTAATGTTTCAAATATAACATTAAATTTGTCAAAGTTTTCATTATATAATTTATATATAACAATCTAAGTCATTTTGACTCACATAAAAATCTTTACTACTGAATCATACAAAATGATATCATGAAGTACATATACAAGTCACCCACTGGTGTACTCATATATGTATTCTTGTTATCCAACATGACATGCAACTAAATATTAAAAAGCATATCAATAAATACTATGCAATAGTTAAAATATATACATTCATAACCAAGTTCCCTATTTAACCTCATACTATATGTTAATAATATAGAACAATAATCAAGTCTTTTTATGCTCTTATATTAACATATCATTCTATTATAATGCCCTAAATCACACTTATTACTAAACTACTTAATTCATGACCAATATTGTAAGTATAAATTTATTTTTCCTTCACATAAACATAAAAAATTATATTTATAATGTTAAAAACTCTTCAATAATAACCATATAGTCAACATATCTTCCATACATCCTACAGAAGGAGTTTATAAACAACCCAGTTTCTAACTTACTATAGTGAATATCCATTTATTTCCAAATTTTAGGCAATTTATTGACATAAAGTTATTTATTATTTTAAATCTTATCAATCCCTTACAAATGGTACAAACCACTTACATAATTATTATAACTCAAAATCATTAGTTATCCTAATAAGATCTTCATAACCTCACCTATACTACATTACACTTACACTAGGTAGAATTTGAACTTTCTTTCAAATAAATGTTCATATATTTATGTATTAGAAGGATCTTAATTATATAGTAACCAAAAAAGAAAGCATAGATATTAATGTCTTATTACAAAATTTATCATTCCATTGTATGAATGCTTATGCATATTCCAATACACCAAACACAACTTTTTTAAATTAACACTAAAAAATACTCTTATATGTTAATCCTTTATCTTTTAATATATCCCAAATTGATATACACTTGTTATGTGTATCGACTTGAATTCTATTCTATGTCAAATCCAAGAATAAAAATTGGAAGTCATTCCATCACTTTTATAAAGTCAATACATAATTGGCTTTATATTCAAGTTTGATTTATCATTAATATTCTAATTGATCCATTTTGCAGGATACTATATCAATTTTACCTAAGATAGAAGTTCTTACAATTTTAAAAATATATACAAGCTTTTAAAACATCTAATGTAGATTTAATCCACTTGTTTTGGTTGATGCACACCTTCATGCTTTATTATAAATTTCTAAGAGTCTTGGCAATTTTTATTTATAAAACTAGTTTCAAGCATATAGAACTCAAAATATATTTGGAATAGAAAATCTAGATTTTTAATAGACTTAACACCATTTTTATAGACCCATAGATGGAACCTAGTTCCATCCCTAGGTCCATAATAATTTATTCCTATTTATATAAATGAAACCCCTAAAATACCATTCAGACTATGAATACCCCTAACTAGGTATAATTAATCATTTTCCTTCAAACAAGGCTCTTTTCATAAAAAATCCCATGCATGATTGAAAATATATGACCTAACTGGGTAAGATATTGAAAATGTTTGAATAGACTTCCAAAGACTTCTAAGTCCCATTCCCACTTATTTTCCAATCTTCATCCTTCTTATATTTTCTTATCTACCTTTTTTTCATCATTATCAATCTTATTTATTGCATTTTTAAAATCAATCATGCTCAACATGACTTTTTCCATTTCCTACAACTTTTATGAGTGTTTATCATGCAAATTCCTCCATTAATGTTATGCTACCATTTTTTTAAATTAATCTCATAGTTATCCTTCCATTTCCTAGCATGATAGCCACATAATTCCTCCTCTATTATCCATAGTCAACCCTAGATTTGAATGATAACCCTCCAAACCATAAAAACCTGATTTATTTTTACTTTATCTCTTTTCATCATAATAAACCCTAATTTGAAGTATTTTTAATCAAAATATATCATTATAAAAATGTCTTGGAACTTTCATGGAAATGTCTTATTCAAACCATAAATCATTTAATATAAGTTTTGAATTTATCTCAAAATAATCACTTTAGGGGGGTACTTGTCCCTAACACCTTTTTTCTAACAAGACCCCAAAGGGGTACATCATAAAAAAATCTCAAAAGAAATAAATTAATCATTTAAAACCATTTAAAAAATCATATACTACACATTCATAAATGAATAAATAATTGTCACTAATTTCAAATTCTAATCTAATTGACAATTTTTAGTGCAATCACAACCCTACAAGACTTTTCAATCATAAGTAATGTAAAATTTCTAAGTAATAATGTTATTGCATTGCAACTATCCAAAAAATAAGATAGAAAGTAACATCATCTAGAATAATTTAATCATGCATTACTAAATATAGTTATAAAAACCAACCACAACTAAATTAATTCAATTTGTTCAATCAACCATATAGTTAGAAATCAAAATCAAACATTCATTTAGTCCTACCATTGTGTGTGTCAATTCTTAGTATATTCTCTTCAACCCCCAATGTAGCCAATTGGTTCCACTTCTCAATTAATACTCTCCCTCCACACTATCAATAAGGGTGAAAATTTTATTGCATCTAACTCACCAAACAAACATGTAGTTAGTCCATGTCATGATAAAAATCAACATAGAATCATAACAATTATTGAATGTGACTAATCAATGAAATCCATGATCATAAGCATAATGTAACAGCTCATCAAAGTAAAATATATCTTTTATAAAAAGAACATAAATAATCTATCTCATATAAAACATAAAATTTGGTAATAATAACACATAATCCACTTAATAATGTCTCAAATAACCATAGTGGAAAATTGGATGTAACATCCTTCACCCTTAAAACTGGTCATCATACTAATGACACTTATTTCAAACAAATATTCTAAAATTTAACTAAGTTTAGCATAATTAAAAAAATAACATATCATTAGAAATTAAATTATGTTCAATAGAAATTTTTAAGTAAACAAATGAGGAAATAACCTCATAAATTTTTCATAATCCTCCCATGTGGCACTATCTTCAAAATATTGGTCCTACTATACCTTGCACTATGATACATCTCTATTACATAAGTTAAACTTATGAGTATCAATTATTCTGATGGGTTCAACTATGATCACCCTTGGATCCTAAACCTATGATGAATTCTAATAAAAAATATGTGTAAGATCAACAATATACTTTTAAAATATGAAACATGAAAAACATTATGAAATTTTTATAGTTTTTTTGGTAATGCTAGCCTATAAGCTAAATTATTGATTAGTTATATAAACTTAAAAAGGTCCCACATATTTAGGTAGGTAGCTTTGCTGATTTACCAAATTTAATTGAACTCTTATAGGGTTTAACTCATAGAAAAACTTTATCCCCAACTAGAAACTACCTTGTTGTTCTTTAGCTTTTATACCTATAATTGGATGTTGCTAATCTCTACCTTATTAATTTTACTCTCTTCCATTTTAGCAAGCATGTTAGGCCAAAGAAACACTCTATATTCTAGATTATCTTAGCTAATTGGTGTTTTGCATTTTTTACCATATAATACCTCAAAGAGATCCATCTTTATAATTGACTAGTAGGAGTTGTCATAAGAAAACTATATTGATGAAAGGTAATCTTCCCATTTGTATTGATGGTCCATCCAATACATTATTAACATATCCTCTAAGATCTAATTTATCCTTTTTATTTGTCCATCTATTTCTAGATGGTAAGCTATGATAAAATTCAACTAAGTTCCTAATGTGGAATTTAAATTTGTCTAAAATTTGGAAGTCATTTTGGGGTCTCTATCTGAAATAACATATCAATCAACCCATTAAATCTATATATTTATTCTATAAATATTTTAGAAAGCATAGGTGCATCATAAATTATATCACCAAGAATAAAATGAGTTGACTTAGTTAAATTTATCTACCACAACCAAGATCATATCATGATGGTTCTTATACATAGGTAAACCTTGAACAAAGTCCATTTTGATCACCTGTCATTTCTATTCAAGTACTGAATGTGGGAATAACAACCTAGCTAGATGCACATGTTTAGCCTTGACTCACTAACACTCCAACCATATAAAAGAAATCATCTTTCTTAAGTCCATTCCAAAAATTTAGAGTTTCTAACTTTTCTACCAACTTATTTACTCTTAGATTCCCTAGATAAGGTATATTATGCAAGTACTTTAGCAAAATATTTCTTATATTCTCCTTATTAAGAACATAAATCCTAAAATTTAACCTTAAAAGTCCATAATTTTCCAATTGAAAACCTTGATATCTATGGTCTTTTAGGTTTGAATTCAAGGATTTCTTGACTTATTCATAAAAATCATCACCCAGTGAGAATTTTACTACTTGATCTCTAAATGTGCTTCTAATTATAGCCAAATCTCCAATGTCTCTCCTAAGGCTAAGGGCATCTTCTACTCAATTTTACTTACCCTTAATGGTGTTGATATCAAAATCATAATCTAAAATAAACTCTAACCATTTCCTCTAGTGAGTATTGAGGTTGGGTAGGGTGAAAATATACTTAGGACCTAAATTATCAATCTTCAGTTCAAAGGATTTACCCAACAAGAAATTTCTCCAAACTTGTAAAGTGTGAACTCTAGTGGCAAATTCTAGATCATGAGGAGCATAATTTTCCTCATATGGATTTAGTTTCCTAGATTCATATGCCACAACAAAACCATATTTCATGAGCACTCCTCCTAAACCATCTTTTGAAGCATTAGTTATCATTGAGAAAAGTCCATTTGAATCTAGAATTCATAAAATTGGTGCAAAATTAAGCCTCTATTTTAGAAATTGGAAGGATTCTTCTCACTTATCTAACCAAACAAACCATTTATCCTTATGCTAAAGAGATGTGATTGGATTAAATATTTTATAAAAGTTACATACAAACTTCCTATAGTGTCCTACTAATCCCATTAAACTATATACCTCATGTACATTTTTAGGTGTTGTCCAATCCGTGATGGCCTTGATATTAGTTAGATCAATTAAAATTACCTCAATGGAAATTATGTGCCCTAGATAATGAACTCTTTTATAAAATAAGTCACACTTGGATAACTTACCATAAATCTTATATTTTTGTAACCATTGTAACACAAATTGCAAGTGATCAATAGGGTCTTCCTCATTATTAGAATATATGAGGATGTCATCCAAGAAAACTATAAAAAAATGGTCAAGATAATCTCTAAACACATTATTCATGAGATTCATGAATTTTTTTGGTGCATTTATCAACTCAAAAGGTATTACTATGAATTCATAGTGCCCATAGAAAAGTTTTGAAGGCTATTTTTTGAATATCTTTTTCCTAAATCCTTGGTGTTATCTTTCTCAAAGATATATCTTTGAAAAGATAGTAGCACCATGAATTTTATTGAAAATATCATCAATATGAGGTAATGGATATATTTTATTCATTTTTTATTTATTGATAATGTGGTAGTATATGCACAAATGAATGGTTTCATCTTTTTCTAGATGAAAACTATAGGTGCTCCCCATGATGAAACACTTGGCCAAATCAAACCTCTAGCCAAAATTTCCTAAATTTGAGCCTTCAACTCCATAAATTTTGTTTTCCTCATCCTATAGGGTGCCTTAGATTGTAATTATAACCTAAAAATTATATTTTTAGTGAAATAGAATTCCCTTTTTTAAGGCAAACCTAGTAATTATTCTATAAAGTCATCCCAAAATTCTTGTAGAAAGGGATAATATTCCAAGGTGGGTTCCTTGGATTATATAACTTCATTTATTTTGACAAGAAATGTTTGACACCTCATATATTATTCCCTCTTTAATTTGATGGTAGATATTTGCTTGAACTTTAACTCTCTTTAATTTATTTGGATTTGGGTTAGGGTTACTAAAACATCTTAATGTTCAACATTTTAAGGAATAGATCCACTTTGGATTTAATCTTAGCTAGTAAATTCACTCTTAGGATCATTTCATATGACCTAAATGGTGTTACATATAGATCCATTACCATGGTAAATTATGACAACTAAATTTTAGCCTCCATAAGGCATCTATCAACCTTGACCTTAGACTCATTCCCATATTACATTAACCATGAATTTAACATATAACTAGATTTATTAGATAATTTATTCAACATTATAGGAGAAATAAATCATTCAGTAACTCTAGTATAAATTAAAATAGTAACTAGAAGACCAAAAACATTACTTGACACTTATATGAGAGAGGCTTGGAATTCAGTCAGCCATATATCCACCATTATGTGGATACACTATTGTAAGGTTCCCTACTCATCCTCTTGGAGGTACCTTCCTTTTATAATAATTTATACCCTTAAAACCTTTTTCTAATATTAATATTTTCACTTTTATTTTCACCCTTTGAGGATATGTCTCATCTCTCCTCATCCAAGTGGCACAATGGAAACACCTCTAGGTTGTGGGTAGCCTAAGAATGAGGTGAATCTCTAGATAGGGATAGATCCCTTGATGTACCACTTTTGGATCAATACTACACCTATTATCACAAGAGAAAATAGAGATAAAAATAAAATTAAACTATCCTAAAAGAGGTGATACATCAAATTAATTGATGACTACCAACTAGCTGCATGTCACACATGAGACCAAGAGACTAACTAAACATACACATATCCAATCTCAATCTTCTCACATTAGTATTTCATTATGAGGTTGTAATGAATGTTTAGGATATGAGGAATAAACAAGAGGCCTATAATATCACTATTTTAATATACTAACTCACTCAACCTTGACACATCAATAGAACACTTCACATGACTTACAAGAAGAAGCTTTCCAACTACAAATAAGTGAGATAATAAGATAACAATGCTAAGGAAATAGAAATAATCACTAAGAAATATTAATCATATGATTGAACACACTATAAACATTAATATAATATGTAAAATAAGTAGTCTTTATTTATCCATGATATGAAAATGAGTAGGGATTCACCATACTCAGGTGGAGCATAGTTTACAAAAGGCCAAAATGGCTAGTTCTTATAGAAATTGAGAGAGAGAGAGGAGAAGAAATAAGTCAAAATGTCATAAGGACACTTTTATAGCTGATAAAATGAGTTACTTTTGTATGAAAAGGTAATTTTAAACTAATCATGCAAAGTTAGGAAGCACAAGTGTCACCCCAATGCATGAAACTCTTTTAATGTGGTGTAGGAGTTTTCATTTTGCACAAAGAAATTACCTTCATCATTCACCACTATTTAAAAATAAAAAAACTTATTAGTCATATGTATAATTATTTTAATAATATTTAAGTGATTTAAACATGCCTATCCATGCATTGGTTGCATTTATAGTCATCTAAAATCTTCTAGAAGTGAGCCATCATTACATGTAATCAAAGAAACTCCTCTTTCACACACCTTGCACACTTGGATTCCAAAAAGGAATTAATTTTAAATTAAAATTAATAAAATGGAGTGGATTACACTTTTAAATACCTTAAATGGCCTGAGGCATTAGGCACACCTTAAAATTAGTTTACTTGAAGGTTTTTACCCTTCTCACTACCATGTTCACTATGCTAGTTTAGACAGCCTAAGATGAGAGCTCTAGTAGGAACACTTAGGAGTTTTAATAATTATTTAAATTAACATAGGTATTTGTCTTAATTATAAATATTCCTCCCAAATTTTGTTTCATATCTTGGAACCTACTAAACCTTACATAATGCATAAAATAAAATAAAAAACTAATTTTGTACCCTATCCATATAGGTATGAAACACCTAAAGTGGATGGGAAGGGTAATTTGAGATTTTAATATATGTTTAAATTATTTTAATTCCCACTTCATATTTTTTTAATATCCCTCCAACATTGTTTTTCCAATAGGGTCTAGAACCAAAGTTTGCAAGAGTTTTGAGTCACTTCTACTCTTAAGGATTATTTATGAAGGTTAGACATTGGAATTGCCAAAAAAATACACAAATTTTAATTTTAATACCTACATAAACCTAACTAAGATCCTTGAATCTCCATTAAAATCCTCTTTACATATGTGAGAATTTAAAGTTACCTTATCGAGCTTGTTTTCACATTTTACACAAGTCTAATGTAACACTGAGCCAAAAAGGATTCCTTGTGGTTTTTCATGCATTATAAAGATTTAACATAGATTTTATCATCTAATAAACATTTATTGGTGAATTTTAATCCAATACTAAATTTTTAGGTGCCATTGGCCTACCATTTGTGCTTTAGGCTAAAACCTTGCTTAATAAGCAAGCATGTAACTTTGAGGGTCTAGGATACCCTATTGAGATTATCCTTTATTAAAAAAATTTATCATGTTATTATCAGTGTATTAAATATTAATAAACCTTATTTTAAGGTTAAAATATCTCTTTGGATCACCTTTCATCCCTGCTTTCTAAAACTATAGGGTTTATGCATAAAGGGAGTGCCCTCTGTTTGAAACAAAATAGAAGGAACTCCCCTATTTTCTCAGATAATGGTGATTATTTTATGATTTTATAAAAGTATTTTATATGATATTTACCCATTTTAATTACTTTTTATTATCAATAAATCCCATAACTCCTTAAAATTCCAAACATACCCATAAAAAGGCAAATTGTGTAGGATTCAACTGTATGGACTGTGTGTTGCATTGTTTAGAGTTTCTTAGCTATTACATATTAACCATGAGATATTATTAACAATATTATCATCTATTATTTATCATGTAAACCATTAAAAATTTTCCAAATTTTTATTTTTTCATGCCTTACTATGATTATCCTAGACTGAAGTCAACTTATTGACTGTGTCTTCTCATTCTTCTAGGTGTATATTACACATATAAGGTTAATTAATTTTGTATAATGTATTATTAAACATTTAATTACATACCATATTAATTTTATTTACTTATATTATGATTTTTCCATGCTAAATACCTAGTATAGTCATCAATTGGATCACTGTCAGTTATTGTTGACTATAGCTGACTATGTATGGTAGAGTAGGGTTTTTGTGGATAAAAAGTCACCTTAGAGCCTATAAAACATGACCCATGATCCAATTTATGTATTTTGAGTCATTTTAAATCATATTTCATGAATATTTTAGGAGTATCCATGACTAAGTATCTCTCATAGAATGTATATAAGTTTACAGTCAGTTGTGGGTGAACATTTTCATGATGGACACCTATAGGTGTAGACTAGACCTAGAAACATCACTAATAAACTCCTAATGAATATATATATATATATATATATATATATATATATATATATATATATCATTAATTTAATTTTAAACCCTTATAAACATGTATACATGATGGAATGATCTGGTTTTACAACTTTGGGTAAAGAGGTCTCCTTGGGTTTAAAGCTATAGGTGATCACTGCCAGAAATTAGTTCATAAAAGTGCATGTTGGGGCCTTTCAATAACCATCCTCCACTGATCATTTTTCCTCTAATTTTTTCATAAATATTATCCAATTTTAGGTTTACAATTAATATACATATAAATTCTTCTAATCCTTTAGTACCCCTATTACAAGATATCAACAAAACATCAAGTGTTGGAAATATTGTCATTGATGTCAAAGGTCTAGTATTATTGGTAATAAAGGCCCCATTACATTTAATGTTGTTTTTAATAAATATATCTTGGCTAATATGAGTTAATACTTATTTAATATTAATGAATATATTTTTGGTTGCATATGAGACAAAAGAAGGGCCCATGGAGAAGTTGAAGAGCCACGGGGTAAAGACAAGAGAAGGATGGGACGCATTTTCCCATGATGAGTCATCTTAGGGAATACCAAGAGTCACCAAGTGAATACAAAAGATTAAGGGCACAATTTCTCATGAAGGGACACTTTGAGGAATATGAAAAGTCACCAAAGATAAGGACAAAAGTGGGAAGGACGTTTTTGGTCATGAAGGGTCACCATATGACTTTTCAAAGGCTTGAATATGAAGGGTCATCCAAGATTGGCACCATTTTCCATGAGGATTGAAGGGTCACAAATGGGGAAGGCCAAAGGTCATTTAGAAAGCTATAAATAAAGGCTTGAGAAGCCATTTGTAATATGGAAGATAGAGATTGATTTGATATTGTAATATCTAGCTTAGAAGAGCAATTGTGAGAGATGAATATGATTTGTATTTTTTATATCTAGCTTAAAAGAGCAAAAGTGAGAGAGAGGAAAGAGATGTTGTATTGATCTATCATTTGTTGAGATAGAAAAATTGAGAGATAGGTGTGTGGTATACACAAAGGGGTTGGTGCTCCTGTGGGTTGGTGCTCGATAAAGGGGTTGGTGCTCTTGTGGGTTGGTGATCATGAATAGTTGTTGGGTTGGTGCATGGCAAAGGGGTTTGAAGCTCCTATGGGTTGGTGCTCATGAATTGTATCTGGGTTGGTACTCGGCAAAGGGGTATGGTGCTCCTGTGGCTTGTTTCTCATGAATATACTTGAGATTGTTCTCTATGGTTTTTCCCACATTGGGTTTCCACATTATATCTGGTGTCTTTCTCTATCTTGTGTGATGTTTATTGTTTGAGTTTTATTGCATATCTTGAATGTTTGATTAAGTGGAATTTTATAAAGGGAAATTTTGAATAAGATATATGATATACTGATTACCCCCCCCTCTCAGTATATTTTTTGCTTAACAATTGGTATCAGAGCAGGTTCCTTTGAAAGGGTTTAACAGCTTGAAGGTAGATCAAAAAAAAGCATAAGATGGCAAAGCAGCTAAAGAAGGAAAATCAAGAGTTGAAATCTATGGTTGAGGCTCTTAAGGAAAAGGTGTGTATCTTGGATTCTAAGTTGGCTATAGAAGTAAACAAAAATAAGATATTTATTCAGGATCTTAAGAATCAATTAGAGGTTGCAAATTCAATTTTAACATCAAAAGAAGAAGAGTGTAATAGTTTGAAGGATGAGTTAGGTTCTTTAAAGGATAATCATGAGAAGCTTATACTTAAGGTTGAAAAATATCATGAAATATTAGTCCAAGGAAAGAAGGATGCAAGTTTTTCAAGCAAATCAAAGAAGCAAATCAAGTAGCCTAATGCTCTCAAGTTTTCAAATTCTTTCCATGGCCATTTTTTTTTTGTCATCATGTTGGTCATATGGCAAGAGATTTTATGAGGAGAAGTAATGAGTCAAAGGGAGATCTCAGTCACATTCAAGAAAAAGGTATGAAAAATATTGTTTGCTTTTGTTGTCATGAGGTTAGCCATATTACTAGATTATGTCAAAATAAAGTAAAGAGATATTCAAGGTATGTCAAAGGATATAGAGACCCTAGAAAATATGAGAAAAGACAAATTTAGGTTTTGAGACTTAAAATAGTAAAGGTTGATCAAGTTGAGTTTAAGAGTGAAAATGAATTACTTGTTATAGTAGATAAAGAATCAAAAAGGAAGGATTGTGCAAAATCTCTTGTTACATTTGAGCATGAGCTTTGTCAAGATAAGATAGTTGAAAAATTTGAGAAGATGAATAACATCATAAGTAATAAGGTTAGTAAGTTAAAAAGGTTAGACAAGCTTAAACAGATTCTAAAAGAAAAACACAAGAAGATCAAGGAAGAAATAGAGGAGATGTGGGAATCTCCTGAGATTTGTTTCTAGGACCCTTTTGTGTGGGGGTGTCTCTTTTAGGCTTCAAGGAGACACTTTTAAGAAAATTGAAGCATGGTGGATGTTATTGGGTCTTGGATATGTTGCATGACAAGAAGGTGAGTTGGCAGATTAATTTTTATATCTTTTGAGGGAATATATTTTTTAAAAGAAAATTTTGCATCAGTATTATGATTCTTGCATATGTAGTGTTTTAAAGTGTTTCATATTATTATGGTCACAAGAAATTAGAATGTTGAAAAAGAGCTAATAGTTTCAAAAAGAAAGAAAAGGATACTCATGTAGATTTAATCAAGGAGGATCAAAGTTTCAAAGTTCCATTCATCAGGAAGAAGGTTCAGTCATGTTCATGGTAGAAGAAACAACATGAAGATTCTATGTTGGTGCAAATAGATTTGCATGTAAGAAATAAAGATCAGTCATGGTTTGTTGATAGCGGATGTTCAAATCATATGATAGGAGATAAGAGTAAAGAATATCAATGGTGGCATAGTGAAATTCAAAGATAAAACCACTGCTAGGATAGCCAAAAAAGGTATTTGAAGTTTGGATATTATTAGAACCAAAGCTAAGAATGTTTTGTAAGCATAATCTTTTGAGTGTAAGTCAAATATGTGATCAGGGATATACATCAAATTTCATGAAAAAGGTTGTTAGGTTGTAGAAGAAAATATTCAAATGAGTTGATTGCAGATTCTCAAAGGACAGGTAATGTTTTTATCAAATATCTTCTCAAAGATCGGTGAGAGGAGTTGGGAGTAATTTTTATTACTTCCTGCCATTGATGTTCAACATCAATTGAGGGGGAGATAGGTGTTAGCTCTAGGTAGGCCCTTTGTCATTGATGTCAAAGGGGGAGAATAACAGGTATAGGTACAAGTGCAAAAAATAGGTATAGGGAATAGGTATAGGTTGCTATAGTAAGGGGGAGTTACTGTATGTTTTTAGATGATAGTATGTGCAGGTGATAGGATGTGGTAGTTTCAGGATTGAGGTTGCCATCAATGACAAAGGGAGAGATTATTGGAAATATTGTCATTGATGTTAAAGGTCTAGTATTATTGGTAATAAAGGCCCCATTGCATTTAATGTTGTTTGTAATAAATATATCTTGGCTAATATGAGTTAATATTTATTTAATATTAATGAACATATTTTTGGTTGCATATGAGACAAAAGAAGGGCCCATGGATAAGTCGAAGAGACATGGGGTAAAGACAAAAGAAGGATGGGATGCATTTTACCATGAAGAGTCATCTTGGGGAATACTAAGAGTCACCAAGTGAAGACAAAAGAGTAAGGGCACAATTTCTCATGAAGGGACACTTTGAGGAATATGAAAAGTCACCAAAGATAAGGATAAAAGTGGGAAGGATGTTTTTAGTCATGAAGGGTCACCACATGACTTTTTAAAGGCTTGAATATGAAGGGTCATCCAAGATTGGTGCCATTTTCCATGAGGATTGAAGGGTCACAAAGGGGGAAGGACAAAGGTCATTTGGAAAGCTATAAATAAAGGCTTGATAAGCCATTTTTCATATGAAAGATAGAGATTGATTTGATATTGTAATATCTGACTTAGAAGAGTAATTGTGAGAGATGAATATGATTTGTATTTTTTATATCTAGCTTAGAAGAGCAAAAGTGAGAGAGAGGAAAGAGATGTTGTATTGATCTATCATTTATTGAGATAGCAAAATTGAGAGATAGGTGTGTGGTATACACAAAGGGGTTGGTACTCCTATGGGTTGGTGCTCACAAATTGTTGTTGGGCTGGTGCTCGATAAAGGGGTTGGTGCTCTTGTGGGTTGGTACTCATGAATAGTTACTGGGTTGGTGCTCGGGAAAGGGGTTTGAAGCTCCTGTGGGTTGGTGCTCATTAATAGTTACTGGGTTGGTGCTCAGCAAAGGGGATTGAAGCTCTTGTGGGTTGGTGCTCATGAATTTTAGTTGGGTTGGTACTCAGTAAAGGGGTATGGTGCTCTTGTGGGTTGTTTCTCATGAATATACTTGAGATTGTTCTACGTGGTTTTTCCCACATTGGGTTTCCATGTTATATCTGGTGTCTCTCTCTATCTTGTGCGATGTTTATTGTTTGAGTTTTACTACATATCTTAAATGTTTGATTAAGTGGAATTCGATAAAGAGAAAGTTTGAATAAGATATATGATATACTGATTCACCCCCCCTCTCAGTATATTCCATGCTTAACATCAAGGTACTTTATTTTCATCTTTCAAGGAAAAAGTCATTGAATACATTCTTTTCACCTTTGATCATGGTTTCTCATTCTAAATTGTCCTATTTAGGCTTAAATAATATTTATCATACTATAAATCAATCCCAAATACTTTATGAAAGATTACAATCATACTACATCTTCCATAATCAACATTCTTGGCTTTCTACTAGTGTCACCTATAGCTGGATATTCTAATGTACAGGCAAACAATGTGATATGAGAAATGTGCATTATATTTGACATTTCATGAGATTTAGTTATATAAAAAGGATTTAAAATATACTCTCTCCATTATTTAGGGCCTTTTTCAGCTCAAGTACTCCTTTTAAACATGATATCTTCCATGATGGCAATTGTAGGTGTATTTGGAGTTGCATATAGGTAGCAAACATGAAATGTTCCATATACTAAAGAAATATGCCTTCCATGTCAATTTATTTCTCCTCACAGTGTTGATATGAAACATTAGGATGATTCAAATCTCAAACAAGCTATCACACCTTATTTTTAATGTTGAACCCTTCTTTCATGGCACCTGTAGGTGTGTGTCTATTATGGCTGTATGTAAATGTTGCACATGGTTGCAATAGTCCTTCTTTATTGCATCACATGAAATCTTGACTCACTACCTAAATTTATAAAATATATACCAAGGATTTTTAACCTTCATCACACCTCTTTTAACATGCTATAAAGGCTCCATACATGTGCTTCACCATGATTACAAGTAAAAGTGAGCAAAGAATTGACTGTATGGTGTTCATGACTGCACCATCATAGAGAATTGACTTGAAGAATGAGATTTAAATGTTATGGGTTAAGAGGAAAATTATAAAATTTAAATGAAACTATCACAACCCTATATAACCATTATTAAATCATGAAGATCCTAAAAATGGTGAAAATCTATTTATCATCCCAAATGAGACCAATTTATAAACCTAAGATGATTGGCTCATAAAACAACTCCAAACTTAAAATAAATTATGGGTAACATTTTATAGGGTATTAAAATACCTATATAATCAATCTTAGTAATTTTATTGTACAAAATTATCCAAACCAAATCAAAACCTATAGGGTGTATATATTAGCTAGCAAATTAGATAATCTAACTTCTTAGGAATGGTTCATAAGGCACAAAACACCATTCCTATAAAACCAAACATCACATGGAATATAAATAACTATATAAGACGTCCCCAAGATCATTTTTCCTAAAACCTCTCTTACTAACCATACCAAGTACAAACTTAAGGGCCATTCTTGTTTGCCAAGCCTAGTGAAAGAAGAGAGAAGTTTTTTTATTCATTTCTTGAATATTATGACCAAAATTATCACTATTTTAAGTGTATGTAATACCAAGGGACAATCCTAAAATGTCTTCAATTACACGAGTCCATATAATTTTTTACACCTCATTAAATTCTCATTTTCCAAGAAAACTACCGTTTTTCTAAAAAACCTACCACTTTTTAGTTATAAATAATTAATCAAGAATTATTAGGACAAATGGGGAATGACATCACCTTGTGACACCTTCAAACTTCCTAAGGAGGTTGTACAACTCATTTAATGCTCTATTTTGACCCCCAAATCACTCAAAAAGACATAAATATTCAAAATGACCAGGACCAAGGATAATATGACATATAATTACATCAAATTACCTATAATACATCTTATGACATAATATTAGACCTTGAAACTCTTAAAAGTATTTTTTTTACATATAGGGGTCATAATTTGACCTGCAGGGTCAAATTTGGTTAATAGTTACCTCCTAGATTACTATTCCCTAAGGGTAGTTACAAACCTTGAATTTTGATTATTAAACTAATTATTAGAATTTCCATTCCAATTATAGATCTTATTTTTAAAATGAGTTTTGGAACTACCAAACTTTTTCTTATATTTTTCTCTAACCTTTGCTAGTGATTTTAGCTTTTGTTCTTATTTTATATATTTTTTGAAACCTGTTTCATAGTGGATGATCCATGCATCCACCTCATATTCAATCTTGGGTATCAAACCCATAATTAATTTATTAATATATAAACACTCATCCTTCTAATATAGTGTAACATGTTTCAATAGCTTAGTAAACTACTCCTAGTACTCATTCACTAACAAGTCTCCTTGTCTCAAATTCTAAAAAGTTATCAACTTATAGTCAAAGTAAAGCTGAGGTAACCACTATGCTCTAAAAATATCAACAAATTACTCCCAATTGGTGGTATCAAAATCTAGATTCAATTTTAGTTTTTTATTAGCCCAGCAAGTTATTGCTTCACTAGCCAATTGGTAAGCTCCCCACATAGATTTAGTTACCTCAGATTAATTTTAAATCTTGAAATATTTTTCCATATCTTTTAGATAAGATTTAACTCCATCACCCAAAATTGTGCCATCAAATTTTGGTTGGTTTACCTTCTTCATGTCATGTGTTAGCTTAATAAGTATTTGAGCTTTAGTGTCCTAGTGCACTTACTCATGCCTATGCTCTTATGGAACTTCCTATTCAGTAGGGTGTTATTTAGGTACGTATTGCTCATTTTTATCTTTAGGTCCATGATCCTCTTGTTAAAGAGTTTTTATATGATCATGAGTCTCATTCACAACAATGAGAATATGATCAAGTTTTATATCTTGCTCTAATGTTAGTTGAATAGGATCAGCGTGAGTGTTTGCATTAGAAGGGGCCTCAAAAACTGATATTATTTTCACCATTATCATTTCCATAAAATTAATATAATAAAATATTTGTTACTAGACTCATTAGGTTTGAGAGATAAACCTTAATATATGATACCACAATGTTAGACCCAACTATTTCTAACCCAAAATAACACTTTTTTTATAAAAAAACATCACTTTTAAGATTAATTACAGCCATTAGTTTAAAACATGATAACTAAATGAACTTCTAATAATAGATACATAAACCACATCATCCCACTAGCATAATAAACCTCACTTAGTAATCAATCATTAAAGATATAATTAAGTTAAGAAACTGATTATCAAATCATTAAGGCATACCAAGTATTACAAATGCAAAATCAATCAAAAATACAAATACAACCACTAATGTTTATAATTCAACATGTTTATATAAGTACATAGCCACTATTTTTTGTTTATACACCCAAAATAGGGTACAACATGGTAGATTATCAAATATACCTAATGATAATACAGAAGTACAATATGAACTACACAAATAACTCCATGATCCATCACATAGTCTAAGTGAAATTCCATCTAGTTGAATCAACTGATAAAGGGAGAGAATCATCCAAGTGATTTACCTTAAACCACATACCAACATTCTCCCACACATCGACCATTCACTAGTGTCCTTACCCTTCACATAGGGGAAGATAAGAATAGTATGGATATCAAGAAACAACTAGAACTTATGTGTGTACTAACATTATTACATGCAATAATCAATTAGTCCATGGAATCCATTCCTCTATCTAAATGATAATAGAAAACATGCAAACTATTAGTACAATGTTATCATGATGTTTTAGGTATAACATTAATTTGGCCAAAGTTTTCATTATAGAATTTAGATATAACAATCTAAGTTATTTTCTCTCACACATAACTCTCTACTACTGAATCATATAAAGTGATATCAAGGAGTACATATACGAGTCACCCACTAGGATACTTATATATGTACTTCATGTTATCCAACATGGCATGAAAATAAATATTTAAAATTATATCAATAAATAATATGCAATAGTTAAAATATAGACATTCATAGCCAAGTTCCTAATTTAACCTCATATTGATATGTTAACAAGCTAGAATGGCAATCAAGTCTTTCTATGATTTAATCTTAGCATATCATTCTATTATAATTCCCAAAATCCCACCTATTACCAAACTACTTAATTTATGATAAATAGGATAAGTATCAAATTATTGATGATTTAATCTAAACACAAAAAAAAAGATTTTAATGTCAAAAACCTATAGAAACAACCATATATTCAACGTATCTTCCATACATCCTACACAAAAAGTTCATGAACAAACCAATTTTTAACTTAGTACAATAAAGATGAATTTGTTTCTAAATTCTAAAACATCTATTGAAATAAAGTTATTTATTATTTTAAATCTTATCAATCCCTTACATCTAGTACAAACCATTTACATTATTATTATAACTCAAAATCATTAGTTAGCCCAATAAGATCCTCATACCCTCGCCTAAACTATAATACACTATAGTATAAGTCATTCACAGTCAAGATATAATTTGAACTTCCTTTCAAATAAGTGTTCATATATTTATGTATTATAAGGATCTTCATTCTATATAACCATAAAGGAAAGCACATATCTTAATGTCATGTTATAAAATTAATCATTATATTATATAAATGTTTATGTATATTCTAATACACCAATCACAACTTTCCTAAATTAACACTTAGAAATACTCTTATATGCCAACCCTTTATCTTTTAATATATCCCAAATTTATATACACTTTTTATGTGTATCAACTTGTATTATGTTCTATGTCACCTCCTAAAACATAGATTGGAATTCATTCCCTCACTTTTATAAAGTTAATACACAGTTGGATTTATATTCAAGTTTTATTTATCATTGTTAACTCCTAACTAGTCTTTTTTTCAAGTTACTATATCCATTTAACCTAATATATAAGTTCTTAAACTTATAAAAATATTTACAAACTTGTATAACATCTGATCTAGGTTTAATCCACTCAGTTTGGTCAATGCACACCTATATACTTTATTATAAGTTTCTAAGAGGCTTGGCAATTTTTACTTATAAAGCCTAGTTTCAAACATATAGAACTTAATATATTTATAATACAAAACCCAATTTTTTAATAGACTTAACCCTAATTTTATGGGCTTGTGGATTGAAGCTAGTTCCACCCTAAGTCCCTAAGAATTGAATCCTATTTATATAAATGAAATCCTAAACATACCATTCAAATTTTGAATACCCCTAACTAGGAATAACTAACCATTTTATTTCAAACAAGACTCTTTTCATAAAAATTTCCATGTGTAATCAAAAATACATGACCTACCTAGTCAATAAATTGAAAATATTTGAATGGAATGACAAAGGTTTTGAATTCTTGTTCACACTTCTTTTCCAATCTTCCTCCTTCTCTTTTCTTCTCTACATTTGTCTCATATTTTCCATCTTATTTATTACATTTGTCAAAGTATGCATCCTATATCTTTTATAAGTTTTTATCATGAAAATTCCTCTATTAATATTCCACTACCATTCTATGAAGTTAATCTCATATTTATCCTTCCATTTCCTATTATTGAGACCACATAATTCCTCCTCTATCCTCTAGAGTCAACCCTACATTTGAATGATATCCCCCAAAACCATAAAAATCTAATTTCTTTTTACATTATCTCTTTTAATCATAACAAACCCTAATTCAAAGTCTTTTTAGTCAAAACATATCATTAGCACAATGTCTCTAAAATTACATAATAATAGATTATTCAAACCATAAACCATTCAATATATGTTTTGTATTTATTATACAATAATTACCTTAGGTGGGGTATTTGCCCCCATCACCTTTTTACCAACAAGACCCCCAAGGGGTACATCATAATAAATTCATGAAATAAATAAACTATGCATTTAAGACCATTTAACACATCAAGACTAAACATTCCTAAATGTATAAATAAGTCTCATTGATAGCAAATTATAATCTAATTGACAGTTCTTAGTGCAATTGTAACCTTGCAAGATTTTTTCATTCACAAGTAATGTAAAATGTCTAGATAATAATTTTATTGCATTACAACTATCTAAAAAAAAAATACAAAGCAACATCATCTAGAATAATTTAAGTATGTATTACTAAATATAATTATAAAAATAAACCATAACTTAATGCATTCAACTTGTTTAATCAACCATATAGTTAGAAACAAGAAACATGCATGCATTTAGTCCTAATATGGTGTGTGTGGTTTCCTAGTGTCTTCTCTTGGCCCCCAATATAGCCATCTTCTTCCCCCTCTCTAATTATACTCTTCATTCACACTATCAATGAGGTTGTAAAACATCTTGCATCCAACTCACCAAACAAACCTTTAGTTAGTCCATGTTATGATTAAAAAAATAGCTATTTAATGTGACTAATCAATAAAAATCATGATCATAAGCATAATTTAATAGCACATCAAATTAAAATATATCTACTATCAAAATAAAATGGCTAATATATTTCATAATGAACATCAAATATACTAATTAAAAACGAATAATCCATTGAATAATGTCTCAAATAACCTTAGGGAAAAACTGCATGTAGTAACACACATTGATCCATGGGCTGACTTACAGGCATATAACTCAACGATTTATATGAATAAATGCCTTTTTGTTCCAAAGAATAAGAATGGTGGGAAATAAATCCTTGAGACATTGACTATTGCTCTACATTGATAACCTCTTTTTAGACTAATGCTATGGATACAAGATTAGATGGGATTATTTTGATGAACATGGTAGTTAGAACATCCAATACATTAAGATATACTCCCATTATTGTATCCTCTATTAGCAGGAAAATATCCTTCAACTTAGTGTATAGTTTATGGAATCTCTGGTTGAACACACTAGTTGGCTACTTAGGCTCTTTATGAGCTATGTAAAATTGATAAAACAAGATAAAAGGGTTAATGAGAACACTAAAACAATTAAGGATCAAATTTTTAAAGATGGCTGAAGTGGTAATGCAACCTTATGGTAGACTAAGGTACCAAGAATAGGCCACTTGATCTAATGATAAGGGGAATAGGTGAAAACCCACATCCTCAAGTTGAATATACCTTCTTATAATGGCTTTTTTAAAAACTTAGATGTTTTCTTTAGTATTCATGACTGTGCCATTAGTATACTTCACATAGAATCTATGGGGTTTTTTGGGAAAGTCATGGGAAGATCTTAGAATGTTCATAGAATAGTTATGTCCTCCTATAAAAGAAAGGGACATTGGAGGACTCAAACAATAGATTTTTTATTCTAAGAACTTGTAAAAGAACTAGGAAACTTCTTAAAATCAAATAATAAGTCTAAAAAAATCTAATTCATACTTACTTATATCAACATATATGTTGTAAGGTGTTTATATATAGCTAACAATAGATGGTGGTTGTTAATCCTTATCTCTCCAAAAAGGAAACATGCACTACAAAATCTCATCAAGGTCTTAGTTACTAGGTCTTCAAATGTAAGGCAATCTAGTTGGTTCATTGTGACCATTCCATATCAAGGGTCTTCAATGAATATTTTAGATAAATCAAAATACATTCTATATGTAGAGTTTACTACCTAAATAAACTGGTGTACAAATATAACATGGAAATGTAGTTTATTCAGACATGTATGTAGCATACTTGGATATAAAAATATAATGATATCTACAAATATATATTCAAAAAATAAAGATATAACATTAAGAGTAGATTAAATAGATCCTAGACTAACCTAATCTAATAGACTGATAAAAAAACAAAAAAGGGAAGGGTAGGGAGAAAGAGAAAGAAGAACCCATTTTCTAATGTATACCAACCTAATTCTATTGAGTAGAAAAATCCTTGGATAAACTAGTCCTTATTTGAGCCAGACCTAACATAACCTCCAACTAAAGATGGTGCAAGAGTATGTGGAATGAAGTAGTAAATTCAATGAATAAAATAGGGTCACCATATACATGCATAGACCAAGTCCATCAAATAAAAAAACTTTTATATAATTATGTTTCTATTAAAGGGGTCAATTGGGATTCATCAAATACTTATTTGAGTTATATAAATGGATTCTAAATAGCCTCAACTCAAAAATCTAATTTAACAAAAAAGAACATTCATGAAGGAAATGATTGATTTTCTTAACTATGGAGAACTATCTAGTTTGGTCCATTAATGTACTCTATTCTAAAGGATCTAGACCTTATTACATTTCATGAGCTAATATTATATAGGCACATAGGCCTAAGGAGTCTCAAATTTTCCAACTAATGGGGTGATTAAAAAAATTCAATGCAAGGTTCTACTTAAGATCAGTTGGGAATGAATTCTTAATTAATTCAATCCTGAAAATAATAGGGACCATGCTTGATTGAGATGGGAATGAATTCTTGTAAGATAATTTAGTTGAGATTACTGTTAGGTTGTGGAGCTAAAAGCTTCAACTATGTAGATGAAAAGGAGGTTGTTGAAGTTCCAAAAGTACTGGCATCGGCAGTATGACCGATGTCGATCAAGATCAATGCAAAAGGAAACCAGCATCGATAGGGAGTCGGTCGATGTCGGTCAGCACCCGTTAGACAGGGACCGATGTCAGTCACCTTTGTGTTCTATAACTATTCATTACATGAACAGTTAGTTAGTTAAACTATGTGTTTGCATGTAAAGGCTATTTTGAGTCCTGAGCTGTGTGTCTATTATTAGTAAACTAAGAGTCTAAGATATTGTTTAAGTCTGGGATCTATTTATAGATCCATTGGCATGTATTGTAATGATGAGCTAAAAAGGAAGGCAAGGAAGATCCTTCCATTGTAAGATCATTGAGTTGCAGGTTGTTGCAAGCTCATAGGAGATCTACATGTGTAAGTATGGTCTGTTGAATTTTAGGTTGCAGGTTCATGGGAGATCTACTTGAAGTACTTTAGATTGCTTGGTGTACTGGTAGGGTTATTACTGACTGGTTGGAGAGGTGAACACCAATTCTATGTGTGAGTTATGTGTTGGGACCGTTTTTGGTAGGAGAGTGTTTTGAAGAAGAATTACTGTACACTTGAGGTGTGGCAAGCCTCTGTAAGGTGGAAGAGTGTGGCGTCTCTTTATTGTATTCTTTTCTATACAAGCATTAATACAAGATTGTATATTGTCTCTCATATTTTGTGTTATTTGTGAATTCTAGTTACTTGTTGCTTCTGGGTATTTCCACATGTTTAATTGTTTGTATTTGGTAATCATATTGTGCTCTTTTTGAGGAGTAAGATCTTAACAAGTGGGATCAGAATAGGTGTGTTTGTTCTTGGATTCCTCAACAACTAGTATCAGAGCTTTTGGTTGGGATACTAATAGGTTGGATTAGATCTGGTTAGTATGTGTTGATTACAGGGTACTCATAGGGGTTTTTATTTGAGTGGGAGTAGAGCAATGGCAAAAGAAAATAGACTACGAATGGAGAAGTTTAATGGCAAGAGATCCCAGTCTAGGTATGGTAGAATAACCTGCTAGAAATGTGGAAAGCAAGGGCACTTAAAGAGAGATTCCAGGTCAGGTGAAGATCAACATGAAGGACATGAAGAAGAAGCAGATGTTGTGGATTTCATTACACAGGATGCTCTGGTATGTTCTTTGGATAAAGTAGAATCTTGGGTTTTAGATTTTGGTGCCTCTTTTCATGCATCCCCAAATAGGGAATTTTTTCATGAGTATGTCCAGGGAGACTTTGGAGAAATTTATTTAGGGGATGGTAAGCCTTATTAGGTGGTTGGCAAAGGGAAAGTGAAGCTAAAATTATAGATAGGTAACACATGGGTGTTGAGGGAGGTCATGCATGTCCTAGTTCTGGAGTGGAATTTGATTTTTGTAAGAAGCTTGGGTGATGAGGGTTACACAGTAACTCTCACAGTGGACTCTTGGAAGGTTACCAAGGGTGCACTTGTTGTAGCAAGAGGTAAGAAAGTAGGTACGCTTTATCTATCTACTTGTATTATTGATTCTCTTTTTGGGTTATCTACTTCAGCTGTAGATTCAAAGATGTGGCTTAATAGGCTTGGTCACATGAATAAGAAGGAGATGCATGTTCTTGAGTCAAAGGGTATGCTTTCAGATTTGAAAAGCATAGATCGAGGTTTCTATATGCAGAAGAAGAAGGTGACGTTTCTTAAGGAATCCGATGTTAGTGACAAGAAAAAGAAAGCCTTAGTTTTCAAGGAGAAGGTGACGGATAGAGTTTACCACAAGGGGAAAAAGAAAACTAAGTAGAGCAAGGGTGATTTGGACAAGGGTTTGATCCAAAAGGAGCTCACAGGTAAAAGTCAATTCTCACAAGCAAAACACAGAGACTGACATCGGCTAGAAAACTAGCATCGACATCTAGATAGGGACCAATGTTGGCTATGTGTAGACCAACATCGGTGACTTAGGGTAGATAAACACTAGCATCGGTAAGGGGGAACTGATGTCGGTGATGAGGCAGTTGTAGGAAACTGACATCAGTCAGGTGCAGACTGAGATGTGATCGGCATCAGTCACTGAGATGAATTTTGAGTGGACAACAAGCTATTAAGGAGTCTCAAGCACCTATATGGAGGACTTAAAGGGTAAGTAAGCCTCAAATTCATCATTTCCCTTCTTTACACTACTTATTGCTCACTTATGGTAAAGAACCAAGAAGTTGTTAAAGAAGCAGAGCAGGTAGATCCAGGAAACAGTGGGAGCTTGGCATGGATGGAAGATGTGATTCCTTGGAGAAGAACCAAACAGGTGTTTTGGGTGGAGTTGCCAACTAGAAGAAAGCATTGAGAGACTAATGGATGTTCAGGATGAAGAAGAGCAGAAATGGATATGTGAGATAGAAGGCCAGGGTATATGGTCTTGAATAAGCTGCAGGACAATGGAGGTTTGATCATTGTGTTTCTCTTTACCAGGTTGGATAATATTAGCTACATTATCCTATTACTGTATGATGTGCTTGTTGCAGGGTTACATAAACAGGGAGTTGTTGAATTAAAGGTAAAGCTAGTTCAGAAGTATGTCATGAGGAATATGGGAACAACAAGATTCTTTGGCATGAGTGTGTTCTAGGGACATGGAAGGTCACATGTTGACTTTGTTTCAGGATGATTGTGTGAGACTGGTTAGCATGCCGATGGTTGGATAGTTCACATAATAGTCTCTTGATTCACATAATGAGGTTAAGTGCATGGTATGTAATAGACCTAAGTTTTCCCAAGTAGTGGGAGTTGTCACAAGTTAAGAGCCAATTCGATAAAGAAGCATTGGAGGGCAGTTCAGTGGATTCCTAGAGGGACCAGCAACAGGTGCACATGCTATGCAGGTTCAAGTTCTTTTCTACATGGTTTGTAGATGTGGATGTGGAAGGTGATTTGGATGATAAGAGTTGCATTAAGAGGGATACAGAGCCAAGGGAACAAACTAGACAAAGTACAGGTATAGTTGTAGCTGTTTATCTCCAAGTGGGAGATTGTTAGGTTATGGAACTAAAAGCTTCAACTATGCAGATGAAAAGGAGGTTGCTGAAGTTCTAGAAGTACCGGCATTGGTAGTATGACTGACGTCAGTCAAGATCAATGCAGAAGGCAACCAGAATTGGTAGGGAGTTGGCTAACATTGGTCAACACTAGTTAGATAGGGACTGACGTCGGTCACCTGTGTGTTCCAGAACTATTCATTGCATGAACAGTTAGTTAGTTAAACTAAATGTTTGCATGTAAAGGCTATTTTGAGTCTTGAGCTACGTGTCTATTATTAGTAAACTAAGAGTCTAAGTTATTGTTTAAGTCTGGGATCTATTTATAGACCCATTGGCATGTATTATAATGATGAGCTAAAAAGGAAGGCAAGGAAGATCCTTCCATTATAAGATCATTGAGTTGCAGGTTGTTGTAAGCTCATAGGAGATCTACATGTGTAAGTATGGTCTATTAAATTGTAGGTTGCAGGTTTATGGGAGATCTACTTGAAGTACTTTAGAGTGTTTGGTGTACTGGCAGGGTTATTACTGATTGGTTGGAGAGGTGAACACCAATTTTGTGTGTGAGTTGTGTGTTGGGACCATTTTTGGTAGGAGAGTGTTTTGAAGAAGAATTACTATACACTTGAGGTGTGGCAAGCCTCTGTAAGGTGGAAGAGTATGGCGTCTCTTTATTGTATTCTTTTCTATACAAGTATCAATACAAGATTGTATATTGTCTATCATATTCTGTGCTATTTGTGAATTCTAGTTACTTGTTGCTTCTGGGTATTTCCGCATGTTTAATTGTTTGTATTTGGTAATCATATTGTGCTCTTTCTGAGGAGAAAGATCCTAACAAGTGGGATCAAAATAGGTGTGTTTTTTCTTGGATTCCCCAACAATTACATTAGGATAACCATATACCCATGTCCTATGAAACTAAAATCATTTCTCTTTAAGGTATATATTTGTCTTGGATGCTTCATGCTTCATCTCAAAGTACATATCATACTTTTATTAATGATGTTGCATAGATTTACATTGAATTCCACCATTTTTGATCACTTACTAGTTGGAAACTAATAACAACTTGCTTTTGCTAATCAAATTAGATGTGCATTCCTTTCTTGTATTTTGAAAACATTGATAGACAAACAGGTCATCAAACTTAAGTTCATGATTTGGTTACTGGCATACCCATTGTGTACTTTATTTATTAGGTTATTTCCACATGGATTCTCTTCACTCTTATACTACTCATAACTAGGGATTTTATGCATGTTTACTATTTATATCATGGTGAAGTGATATTTTACCACGTGGCACCATCTTACTCACTTGGAGATATGACACATTATTGGGTTACATGGACTACCTTTGGATTGTAAAGTAGTGGTATTTAACCAAATTACATCATCTCAATCACACATTTACATGGTGTTTGTTGTTTTTTACAAACTCCTTTGGGCTAGTATATTATCAAGATTATGTCACATGGAATCATCCCACTAATCCACTTATCTAGAGGCTATGCTTCTGTATTGATATTTCTATGATAGTAGGTCACCAAGATGATGCTATGTGGCATCATCATGATAACCACTTGCTTAGATTCTTTGAATTATATATATTTATCTAGGATCAATGGGTCATTAATATCTTAACACTTGGAAACATTGCATTGATCTTCCAATTTGGAGCATTTTGATGTGGAGGCTTGTTGGGTAAATCTTCAAAAATTGACTAAGTTTCATGGGGTAGCAAAAAGATGTCACATGGCTCTAGGAAATTCCTTGAATAATTGTCTATGTGATAAAAGAATTTTGAACATGTTCAGGCTACTAGCTAGAGGAAACTACTAAGTAAATTTGGGATATGTTTAAGCACCTATAATCAAAATAAAGAAATCCCATTCAATAATTTTAACTTTGAAAACAAACAACTAAGTTTATTTGGAATAACATAGCTAAGTTTATTCAAATGCAACCCCATATAGGTTCATAAATTTATTGAAAGGGATCTATTTCAAATGAAACCAAAGCCATTTCAAAATCAAATTTCATGAATTTTAAGAAAAATGACTAAGGAAAAATATGAAACTATGAAAACATATAGTCAATTTATCTTGAATTGAACTAGAAATGGATAAAACATTCACAAAAAGAAGAATAAAAATTTGAAATACTAAGATAATTTACATAAACCTAAGGAAAAATGGTCTATAAAAAGGAAATTAAATGCAATTTTGAAACACATTTTTAAATAGGCTAAGACTTATTAGATTTATGAAAATTCAAATATTCACATCTATGCAACCCTATATATTATTTTATGCCATTTTTTAAGATGCAAAATTATTTTTAGTCAAGCTTGGATAAAATAATGAAGCTCATTCAACTTAAATCTCTAAATCTAGCAAAGATGCACTTCCAAGAAGGTATTTCTTAACAAGCAACCACCAATGAACTCCTTAATGTATAATACTAAGATATAAAGCAAAAAGAGGGTCCCTGTATTTATTTTTAAAATTGGGGCATGTTATGAAAACAACAATAATATATACTCTCCAACTATTGATCATTATGACAATGTTGATTTAGGTTACTTAATTTAAATATTTAGTAATGATATGATACACTCTAGTATTTGAAATCATAGCATAATACTCAAGGCTTGATCTACATAGACTAGATGTGTTTATAGTTATAATGATATTTTATTTTAAAGAAATTATCTCTTTTTCAATGTTAAAAAAACAAAATTTTAGAATTAATACCAAAAAAAAAATTATATGATAAATTAAACTATAAATTATAAAAAAACTTAAATACACTTGAATTCATCAAAACTTCAAGACAAAGCATTATATTTCATAAAAATGATATTTTAATATTTATTAAAATAAATTATTATGGTGAATTAAATAATTAAACAATGAAATATGAAAAAAATTCATCTCCATTTAATACAATAAATAGTTCATGTATATGAATTTGTTTAGCTTTAAATAATTTCTCTACAACTTTAATGGGGGGCACCAATCCTAATGCCTAGTCCATAATGATAATAGGTCAGGTCCCATTAGTGAATATTGCAATAAAAATAATAAAATTATATTTTAAAATCTTAGAAAGATATCTAAATCTGAATGTTTTTACCACACACCACTTTTCAAGAGGTTTAGTTTGCTTAATGGAATTTAAAATGACACAAAATATATTAGGAAAAAATGACCATGTATACAAAAATACTTCCATCAAGTTTTCATAACCCTCTAAAGTGAAATATAATGATTTAATACACTTTAAAAATAATAGGTGGCATAAAATGCATCTTAATAAGTTCATAGGTAACCGTGAAACTTCCATTTGAACATGGAATTTACACAAGAGTTTTATTATGGATCATGTTGTGATAACTAAGGTGGTTGAAAAAATTGGTTGTTAAAATTTGAGTATTATGATAATTCACTCGATGAGTTATCAATAATTTTACCTATTAATGTAATTCATTATTCATACATTATTTTTTAGAATCAAATAATCTAGTAGTAATGACATCAACATCACTATTAATTACAAGACACTTGGAAAATGAATGATTTTAATCAATAGTAGTGAAAAAGTGGAAAAATAAAATATTCCAAATCTAACTTGTTATATCCCAACTTTTTAAATATATAACAATTAAAAAATAAACATAACATACCCCACCTTGAATATTACATCAAACTTAATTATTAATATGAAAGTTTGAATTACAAATTGAAATATAACATAAAATAAATATAATATCATACCGTCAATGATTTGATTAGATATCAGTGACCCTTATTTTGTATAAAACACCTATTTCATATGTAAATTGATATCCTAAAAAAAATTATGATCTCTACCAATAACATCTTCATGAGTCCAAAAATTTCTTACCCAAAAAAATGTTTGTCTAGTGGAAACATCTTCTCAAATCAATAAAACCTATATGGGATATGTAATGCTCAATGAGTCTTGTTTAGATAAACCAAATAATTTTTTAAATAAATTCATGCATACATGCCTGAATTGATTTTAAAATTAATTGGATTTGAATTTGGTATAATAATACCCTCTAAAAAAAGGAATTTATTCCTATATTTATAATTTTAAAAAAAACTTTAATCTCTCTCATGGGGAAACATCTATGTTTTATCCCTTGTAATACCCTTGCTTAATTACTCCATCATTCTTATCTATTTTTTTTTTTAATTATTTGAAAATGGTCAAATTCAATAGACTTTTGATTTCAAAATATGAGCGATGGTGTAGAATAAACTTTCTATCTTTATTTTCATAAACCATATGAAACAACAAGATTTTTGTGTACTCTTCATCTATGAATCATTCATACCAAGGACATAAATGTTAAGATCATCATCAAAAAAATACATTTATGTCAATTCAAGATTTATTTTTTATAATCATGAACAAATTTTAAGATAACTATATCTTATGAACCATATCCATCATTTTAAAAAGAGAAAAAATATCAAATATCGGTACATACCCATTGACATAATAATTGGTTGGATGAGCATGAATATGGTATGACATGGGATATTGATTTCCTTAATTTTTTCAATCATTGCTAGAGGAAGATGAAATTTTATTTTCAAAAGAATCTTTACGGTCTCAATGACATTCTTGAATCCTTTTTTCCTTGAAAATATACATAAAGAGTATAAACATCTTCAATCACATTAGTAGCCATAGGTGGTAAATATTTGATTATTTTAGAGTTATAAATAACATCAAATTTGCATGGTTTCTTTTGATTTTGATAAATATTCTAGAGTAGTACCATCTAAAATATCAGTACCTAAAACTATATCACAAGTATTGACATAACATTTTTCATCAATTCGAAGTGTTTCCTCAATAATTTTTGAATTATTACCCATGACTAATCATAAATATTATTAAAACATTACATTGATAACTAGGTAAAAAAAATAATCATTATGTATTTTCCCAAACAAAAAAATAATAAAAATGAATATGAAGATTAATAAAATGTACCTCACTAGGAAATATTATTAGATTTATTTTCTATTCAAGTTTTGAAAAATTACCTAAAAAATCATATCAAATAAAAAATTATAATAAATAAATGTTGAATCTATCAAAATATTTATTATTGGTTTATCAAAAATTAAAAAATGAAATGCAACATAAAAATAAATAAATAAGGATAAATACCTAGAATAAAAACATCATTAATAGATCTCCTATTGTGAAAATCTACATTAAATAAATAATTTAAAAAAAATCCAATTATTTTTAAAATTATTTTTCCATTTAAAAAATTAATAAAAGAATGCCCAACACAGTTATTTTTTCCTATTGTGATTATGTGAATGAGCTTTGGCTATGATATTTTCATTCACATCTACTATGGATGGGTTTCTTATTCTTTTTTTTAATTTTTTACAAATTTAACTTTTCCTTTTTTTATTTTTTTATTTACATTGTAAAAAATAAGGTGTAGATACCTAAATTTAGTCACCAGTACTTGGCCTTGTTAATTTTTGACATAATCTTAAATCACTTAACTTTTACTCAAATACATGACCCTTATTCACCATTCCTCTATCTAATTATCTACGTGTGAGATTGACTCTTTGTTCTCCATTACTAGTACACATTAATCTCCAATTCAATTCTCAAATTATCTTATATCATCTATTTTATTACTCTAACTTTAGGATAATTGTCTCTACTTTTTTAGGATAAGTTCATGTTAGTCCTCTATTGTGACCTTGTCCCTATGCCAATTAATGACTAGTTTCCAAATTTGATATATTCATTTGGGTCTTTTCACACATTTTTCAAGGTAGGCTAAAGGAAATTATCAAAATATTTCATTATAAATAAAAATCAAAGGTCCTTTATTATCCTATCTTGGACCTATCTATTGAGCATATATTACATTACTAAAAAATTAAAAAATCATCCATATTCTTCCCAAATACAATTTCATTCACTAGAAGTCACAATCCAGGTCTTAAGAATTTTAAATCAAGTCAAGATCTAGTATTATCAAGTACTAATACCAATTTTATAGCTCCATAGATAGAGTCAAGGATCAAATTTTTATAATAACTTTAGGTGGGATAAATACATGTGACTAGATTCCCTCCTTAGATTATTTGGATATGTAGGCAAGAATCAATCATCAGAGGGGTTGATTGGGATGAGATCATACCATTACACTTTCTCTATCTTTTTGAAATTTTTTTAATCTCTCACAAGTACCCATAGGGTTTCCAAGGAAAATATAAGGAAAACAATTTGTGTGGGATGAATAGAAGCTAAGTATCTCAACACTCTCAATAAACATAGGCATAGGTGGTAGAACATTCATATATTTATCATAGTCAAATTAGATAAGTCTATAGTCAAAGAACACAACTAGCCTATTATTTTATTTAGGGAAAATGGACATGTGAATAAATATCAATAGAATCTTCCTTTGGATCTGAGTGGTCATAGTCCTATCCTATTCTATTTCTCGCTATTAAAAATAAGTTATAATAAACCTAAGACCAAAAAATATAAGTATATTTTATTTGGTTGTAATTACTTTTTTTAACATATTCGACTTGTCAATTTCTATCAATTTCTACTTTGCATTCATATTTATGCTTAAATGTCTTATATTACAATCTAAAAATATATATCAAGGTTTACACCTATTATGAAAAACATTTGATATATTAAATAAATAATAAGGTAAAAAAATATTGGTGAACTTGTACATTTGTTTAGCATTAATTAATTTATTTTCTTAGGTGTTTTGATTAATTTCTTATTTATATACACAAAAATATTTTCTTTGTAATGGTGCTCAGTTTAAATTTATTTTTTCTTTTTTCTTTTTTCTTTTTTAAAACTGTGTTTTGGCAGTTGAAAACTCATATGAGCTATTATTATACATAAAGTGATCATCAATTTACCTAATCCATGGTGTTATGGGTACTTATTAAATACTCAAGACATTAGAAACCACTATATACTCACTTTATTTTCCACATACCTCATGGTATATTAGAAACACATAGTGTTTTTTTTTTCAACCATAGGAGGCCTCTTGGTCATTTATTTTTTTAGCACATCAGTACGTAGTTAGTCCCAAGAGGTTACTCTCAAGTAACCTCAAACACAGGATAGTGAAGATGAAAGACAATGGAATCCTTGATAGTTGGTGCCTCTTAGGGTCTTGTTCACTATTTATGACTAGGATATATATATATATATATATATATATATATATATATATATATATATATATATATATATATATATATATATATATATATATATAAGAGCCTACAAATAAAACACAACCTAGATAATTACACTCATTCTCCTATTATGGTTTCATACATTAGGGTTAATCTTTGATTTGATGATAATTCTATCATAATGGTTTTATTTTTCCAAATGCTTTGATGTTTTTATAGTCATATTTATTGGATAATTTTTATTTTGTTGATCAAAACACTATAGGAAATTTTTGGAATTCGTAATCTACTATGTTAGTAAATTTAGCCTAGAGGATTAATGGTGTACCTATATTCAAATTAATTTATGGGTTTAATATATCTAATATTTTTTTCCAAAAATTATTTTAAATTTTAAAAAATACATCATGTGTTTCATTATATGGTCATTTTTTTAATTCTACACCTCATATAATGATTATATTAGATATTCATAGTGTATATTTATAATTTAAGTAATGATAGTTTTAATTGCAAGGTGTCAATAAAAAATATTTAATATATTTCATAATAATTCAATAAATTTTGGGACACTAACATGAAATAAAATAAAATTTGAAATCAACCATAATACATCTTCTATGTCTGTGAAATCCCAAGTGACTACTATAGTGAAAATTAAGGGAAAAAACATATCCTCCCTCAACATCCTCCACCTACCATAATTTCTATTTATGGTGCTTTTATGCATATTTAATTAAGAGTACCTAAGGCTTGTGTTTATGAATCCCTTAAATGTCACATAGTCATTATGAGAGCATCCATAAAAGAAATGCAATGTAAATCTATATTTTAGTTCAAGGATCACATAACTTAAAAATAAGATCACATATACAAATAATATACAACATGTGAATATTAATAATATATATGCATCTCTATCCATATATTTTTCCCCAAAAAATACTTCATATCAATATTGGAAGATAAAATAGGATATATATATATATATATATATATATATAACTATTAATTTAAAAAGTGTACATCAAATTAATGAGAGTCTTAGTGATATTTTAAGAGAAATGATTCAAAACAAGTTGATTAAACTACCTCCTATGCATCCTCTAAGGATATAAAAATACTATTTTTCATATCATATAATACAAACATCATATGGATAAATGTTGGTAGTTTAAGAACAAAATATAGAGTATCATTGATAGTGTTGGTCCTACACTAGATAAATCAATCAAACAGCCCACTCGCATTATGATTGCATATCTTAATGAACAAGTGTAAAAATTAATAAAGAAAAATTTAAAACAATAATGATTATAAAATACAAATTCAAAACAAGAAAGGTTATAAAATGTAAATTTAGAATAAGAAATATTACAAAAGGAAAATTTAGAATAAGAAAGGTTATAAAAGGAAAAATTATAGAAAGAAAGGTTACAAAAGGAACAAGAGTAAAAATAATTGTACATAAATAAAAATTAAAAATGGAATATTTAAATAATAAACGAGGACAAAACTAAAGGAGAAGATACTAAAATATCAATTACCAAAATAGAAGTTTCAAAACCAAACTCAAGATAAGCAAGAAAGCATCCTCAAATAAGGGTTTTTCATGAAGGAGTTTCAAAATAAATATGTTCCTAAAAAGTACTAATGGTACAAAGGTGGTTTCCAAGGACTAAAACACTATATCTATTTACTACATAGAGGAACATGATAAGATCAATGCTAGAAGTCTATGATTACATAGCCAAGTTAATAATTCAAAGGCGAAACAATTTCTCTTGCTAGTATTCAAGCAATGATACTTGAATCTTATCTAGTTTTGAATGAGATGCAAGATCTTAATAATTATGAAAATTATCAAGAGAAAAAAATATAATAAATAATTCAAATATATGATGTAATTTATTTTGAACATATAGATATATAAGATGATCAAAGTGGTATGTAACAATTTTAGGACCAAGAGTGTGATTATGATTATGTAGAATATTGGTATGATATTCCCAATGACATAAAACATATTGTATACACATAATATTTTTAACTTTTATTAATTACTGATGCTTTACATCTTGAAAAAACCTATCGAGACTTGATATTTTTGAGTGAATACCTTAAGGGGTGCATTGAGAAAGGGGTGGGTAGACCTTTGGTGCTTCACAAGATTATTATCCTTTTTTGCCACATTATTAGCAATCCAACTAGATCCCAAAACCATTACCTAAGCTATTTATCATCCCTTCAATATTCCTCTAGTCTTTTCCTCTTTCATTCTTCCTTTTCTTGTCTTCAACTCCTTTTGGATTGTCAGTTATACTAGGTCGACTAGGTCGACCCAATATAGTTTAGGGGTATTCTTTACTTTCTTGGTTTGTTATCCTTTTAGTCGACCTAGCTCAGACTTGGTAAATTGTCCCTAAAAACACACTGGGTCAATTGGGTCGACCCTATATAACCAATGTTATTGGAAGGATTTAGGGAAAGATATTCCTATATATACAAGATCATTTAGGTCATTATTCATATGTGCAATAAAGAGTTATTATTCTCTCATGCTTTTTCACAATCTACTCTTTTACCATTCTACTTAAGGAGACTTTGCTTAGATTTCTTATTTGGAGAATCTAGTCTTGTGGATAAGTCTTGAATGCTTTGGAATTTCTTAGTGGTCCTTACAAACCACAACAACCTCTTATGAATATCCTTTGGCCAAGGGAGAGATTAAGTCTCGATAGGTTCACGTTTAGGTAAGTATATTCTAACTTTGTTCTCCTCTCTTTTAGTAAATGTAAGTAGCATAAGTATTGGCTCAAATAATACTATCTTTCATATTTCATGTATTAGGTTGTTACTCATACTTATTTTAATTTAAGTTACATATACATATTTTTTTATTTATTCAAACCCTAATTTATGCCATAAGCTTTGGCAAGCACTAAATTAGATTTTTCTTTCTTGTTATTAGAATAGAGTGAAAGTTTTAAACCTTAGGACTCCATTAGGGTTACTATGTAATTGTGTTATACTATAGGCTTTGGAACCCTTCCTAGCATGATGTGTTGTGAAAAGAGATATAAGTGATCCCCTAATCAGGTATATCAAATCCTCATATTGGTCATGCTTCCATTTAATAGGTGCATCCCAATCAAAAGTGTAGGTGTGATCTATCTTATCCAATCTAGGATTAATTCATAGACATGATGCATTTCCAATTGCATACATTATAGTGAACCTAACTTGAATCATATCCCACCACTAGTTGGATTATCTTCATGTTTCTATTTTTATTTCTTTTCTTGTTAGTATTAGCATTCACATTGGCTTCACCTTTATAATACATTCTGGTGAACCTAACATGAACTAACCCTTATAAGATTTGTTCACTTTTTATTTTACTTATTTCATTATTTTTATAATAATTTCTATCCCTTATTTATTCTCTATTTTCATTCCCTACATCATCATGAATCAAATGCATTTTGTGGTTTGAAAAATGGATGAGTAGAACTAAAGATATAGGCAAAACAAGGAATCTACCTATTTTTAGCCTTTATTCACCGTACAGGTTTGACCTAGTTGACCCTGTACTATATACAAACCTTTTCCATCCCATATTCACTATACTAGATCAACCTAATTGACCCTATATAGCCTATATCTCCTTTTCCATCTTTTTATACTTCTATTCACTATATTAGATCGCCCCAGTTGACCCTATATAGTTTATAGGCCCTATTTGTGTGCTTAGTCAACCCAGTACTATTTTTTGCCTTCTCTATTTTATAATTCAATTCTCTATTTCTCCTTCTTATAAATTTGTTCATTTCTCTCAAGTTTCATGTCCCCTATAAAAATATTTTTGGACAACTTGAATCCCTTTAAACACTACATGGTATTCTCTTTACTTCTTATCTTTTCCTATATTTTCTTCTTCTTTTCAATTTGTGGGGCATATTGTAATGACCATCCACATATTTATCTATCCTTTGGTGCATCTTTAAATGCCCATCCACATGTAATTTTATACCTTTGGGTATCTTTTGATGCCCATCCCTACATCCACTTACCCTTTGGGGCATCTAGTGATGCCCACTCTTATTCTCCATTACATGATACCAAACTAATTTAACTCCAATAAACCTTCTGAGACATATAGGTTTATATCTCACATCCTCATCATTGATATATCTATTAATGTAAGATCTATTTCCTTCTTATAATTTTTTGTATCTATATTTATTTAATAGTTTTTATAGGTTACTTAAGCATGGGTCTCTTCCTCTGCAACAATTTCTTTCCTTTCACAAATCCTTAGTCCTCTCTTTTGGTATTTTGGTTTCTTGATGTACCATAGTCTTCTTTATCTTCTTTCCTTTTTTTTTATTTTTTTCACCCCTTGGGTCTTTATTTTGTGATTTTCTTTGTAAGACCATAAATAGAACCTGACATTCCTCACAAAACCACCATCCTTTAATCATTTCTTTTTCTTGTTGTTTCTTTCCATTACTATTTTGGCATCCTTTGGGTTACTCTTTTTCTCTTACTTGTAATCACCCTCATGGGTCTCTCTTTTATGAGTTGCTTTTTAATATCATGGATAGGATCCATCCCTCCTCATAAAATTACCAACTTTTCATGTTCTTGATCCTTGTTCTCAAACTTTAGCTTTTGCTTCTTTTTCTAGATGAAATCTACACAATAATCTATGTTAGCATGTTTTCCTCCATTTCCCTCTTTCTTATGATAAGGAATCACATGTTACTATCATTGTATCCCTCTTTTCCCTTTGTTACATTTTTTGAAATTTGAAGTAATTTAAAATTTTCCATGTGTAATTCCTCTTGATTTTCCCTTTTTTCATATCTACATTAGATAAAACAAGGTCAAAGTCAAGATATCACTTTAATTTCACCTAGATTTATGAGACTTTTAGACCCCATGCTCTTTGAAGTTTCTCTATCTTAGCAACCTTGTCCCAAGTTATCGAATAAAAGTCATCTTTAGCACCCATATTTGGTTTTACAAATTTGTATGGAGGAGGAATATAAAAATCCATTAATAAATTTAAAATCCAAATCATTTGAACAAAAGGAAATGATATCTAAAAAAGGTAACATATAAATATCAAAATTCAAAGTCACACCAAAAGACAAGATTCCAAGCACATCTCCTATCTCCAATCAAAGCTCAAACTCCATAGTCAGCTTCACATAGAGTCAAAGTATTTTGGGGTGCAGTAGGATAGTATATTGGAATAGGGGATTTCAAAAAACTCTATGGTACTACCTACTTTCTCATGCAAATACCCAATCTTCGTAGTAGAGTGATAACTCTGTAAGGGGTCCTAAAGAATGGGGAACACATCATGGCGAGGTAGGTCCATTTTAATTTTCATGAATATAACATGTATTGGATGATTTATATACTCCATTTTTTGACACAATATTTATGTAGCTAAGATAATTTATTCATAGTCCTTAAGGTAGAAAGTCCTCTTATTTTGACAAAACTAATTTGAGTGTCTTGACTTCGATAAAGAGTTTCTCTACCATGTTTTTTCCTTCATTCTCCCCTCCACCCAATTCATTTACCCCCTTGATAGACAAATTATGATTCCAAATATGTTTTCCCTTATTCTTTAATTCCTTCTTCTTCATCTCTTAAAAACATGCTAGCACTACTTTATTTACACCATGATTTTGCATTTCTAGACTTACTTTACTTTCCTTTTACCATTTATCATGCTTTTGTTGTCCTATTGTTATAAACACCTAGGTTCATACCCTTTTTCCATTATTGAGTGAGGTTGGCTTGTTACTTCTCACTTAACAATGTTGTTTTCCCTTTTATGCATCTTTTTTCCATTATTGAGTGAGATGTGGTTTGTTACTACTCATTCATCAATGTTATTTTACCATTTTGTTTAGTCATTTTTAATTTATTTTTGTTTTACTATCTTGTTTGACATGTATCCTTGATTTGATTTGGTGAGTTTGCCTTTCTTACTTAAGGATAACTTGTTTGAGTTTTTTAGTCTTTAGTGGCCTTAGATTTTTGGTTACCTAATTTACTCTTGTTGTTTGACTTGGTCATTTGGTCTAACATATCACCTGTCACCCTAGTTTACCAAATTTCTTGAGTACATTCCATCCTCATAGCACCAAATATCTTAGATTTTCTTATGTTTTTCTTTTAATCTTTAATTTTGTATTCTTTGGTTTTTTGAAATCAATCTTTATGCCATCCAAAATAAAAATTAACAACACAGTAGAAAACCATCCCATGATAAAGGGAAGTCAAGGTACACATTGCATTTACTTTTTTTAGTTATTTACTTTTTAGATTAGTTTTCATTTCAATCATTTACTTTTAGTTATTTTTCTTTTAAAATACTACAACTTTTTAAAGCATCAGTGTTATGTGTGTCCTTATGTTCTTTGGTGAGGCACCATCCACTATTACACTTTAGTGACACATGATGAGATTTGAGTGGGGCATATGTATACACATAATATTTTTAACTTGTATTGATTATTTATGCTTTACATCTTGTAGGAACCCATCAAGACTCAATCTCTCTGAGTGTACAGCCTAAGTGATGTATTGAGAAAGGGGTGGGTAGATATTTGGTGCTTCATAGGATTGTTGTTCCTTTTTACCACATTATTGTAAATCCAACTAGATCCCAAAACCATTACCTAAGCTATTTATCCTCCCTTGAGTATTCATCTAGTCTTTTCCTCTTTCATTCATCTTTTTCTTATCTTTAACTCCTTTTGGACTATCGATTATACTAGGTTGACTAGGTTGACCCAATACAGTTTAGGGGTATTCTTTACTTTCTTGGTGTGTTAGCCTTTTGATTAATCTAGTTCAGACTTGGTAAATTATCTCTGAAAACACACTGGGTTGACTAGGTTAACCTTGTACAACTAAAATTCTTAGAAGGATTTAGGGTAAGATCCACCTATATATACAATATTATTTTGGTCATTATTCATATTTATAATAAATATTTATTATTCACTCATGCTTCTTCACAATCTACTCTTCTGCCATTCTACTTAAAGAGACTTAGCTTAGGTTTTTTATTTAGAGAATCTAATATTGTGGATAAACCTTGGATGCTTTGGCCTTTCTTAGTGATTCTTACAAACCACAACAACCTCTTTCAAATCCCCTTTGGCCAAGGGAGAGATTGAGTCTCAATGGGTTCACATTCAGGTAAGTATATTCTAACTTTGTTTTCCTCTCTTTTAGTAGATAAAAGTAGAATAAGTGTTGGCTCAAATAATACTATCTTTCATATTTCATGTATTAGGGTTTTACTCATACTTAATTTAATTGAATTTCCCTATACATATTTTTTTTATTTCTTATAACCCCCACTTTGTGCCATAAGCTTTAGTGAACACTAGATTAGATTTTGCTTTCTTGTTATTAGAATAGAGTGAATGTTTTAAACCTTAGGACTCCATTAGGGTTGTGTGATTTTATTATAATATAAAATTTGTGACCCTTCCTAACATGACGTGTTGTGACAAGTGATACAAGTGATCCCCTAATCGGGTCTAGCAGATCCTCATATTGGTCATGCTCTTGCTTAACAAGTGTATCCAAATTGAAAGTGTAAGTGTGATCTATCTTATCTGATCTGGGATTAATTCATAGACATGATGCATTTTTTATTACATACACATACATGTGGTCATCCCCCCAATGATATCGTTGGTTGGTATTAGCATCATTTATTACACACATCTTACTTATATTTACTCATACACTTTAATATTCTATATTGGCATACATGTTCATATAAACTTACATAGACCTTTCTTTTGGATTTGTATTTATTTTATTTGGCCCTTTCCTTTTGATGGTATATTTTTATGTAGACATCCATGACACTCATCTTAAACTAACTATAGTACATATCTTATATGGCATACTACTCGATAATTAGTTCATATTGACTATTTACACATAATTTTTTTATCTATTTAAGTTTACATGATTACATAATCTTACCTTTGTACACTACATGACTATATATTAATTCTTGTACAATGGGTGCCTAAAAATCATTTTCTCTAGATAAGGATCACAGGTAATGATCTAAAATTTTGTTAAATAAATAGAAACATAGTTATTCTAAAAGATCTATAATTGAGTTATTTATACTATGAAGTCATAATATATGTAGTCCTTATCTCCACATTTAATATTAATCTACATTATTTCCATTTTTATACACATTGTGGGAATATTGCTTTATTTCACTTTATTCACATTTTCATGTTATCACATATAGTGGACACCATGCCTTGACACATGCTATGGAATTTTTAGATCCATCCCATTCTTATGTTTTTGAACCCTTCCTACATTCCCTTATTATATAAAAAATTAAAAAACATTAAAATATGTCAAAAATACCCAAAAATAATAATATGTCAAAGTTCAAAAAAAAATCAAATTATTCTCAAAACAAAAAAAATCAAGCCCTAAGCATAACATGAAGTTCTATTTTAGTTATTTACATATGTTATTTATTACATGTTTGGTAGGTATCATATACTTTTTTATACACATGAATTTCACAAGGTATATGAGTGTGATGTAAGACATATACATTATACGTGTATTATTAGATGTTGGACTCCTTTTAACTTAGTGCCCATGTGTATGCTAGGGGAATATTATTCTATATGCTACATTATCACAAGTTAAATTCCATGTTGGACTATCTAATTATTTATATCTTACATTATGTTACATGGATATGTTACTTTGATATGATGTTACGTTGATACATATAGATGGTGTAGACTAGTTTTAAATTATTTTATAAACCTTTGATGCCATTAATTTATTGCATGATGGGCTATAAATTTCGTGCTTATTATGTGTGGCCACTTTCCCTTATTGTGTGACATATTTAAGTTCCTTTTTTTGACATTGTTAATGTCATTTTTTATTTCCTTTGGCTTTGTTTATTATGAAATGTTCATGTCCATTGTATGCATCCGTTGACCTTATGTCTGGTATTTAATAACATTATGTGTTATGCTTGTTGATATTTATTAGTGGTACCTTTATCCATATCATCCACTATAATTATGGAATATTATTGAAATTTTATTTAATTTACTACATTTGTCATTTTGATATTTGTCTTGACATGATATTTTCATGCCTCACATTACATATGTTCATACATGTTTTTATGATAATTACATTACTATGATGACATAATCTCCACATGTTTACATGATTATATCTTTATCGCATGATACAATGAACTCTTATTTTGATATTGTTAAATTATAGGATATATTCATCATCTAAAAATGGGGACATTATATTAGGCTAGTCTTAGAGATTCAAGCCTCCATGAGTAGAAAAAATAGATTTCATAATAATGTACAAAATTTATAAGATCTATAGTAATTCAAAAATCAGATTTAATGATAGAGTACAGGTTTTAAAGGTTCAACATAATTTAAAAATCATATTTCATGATGGAATACAAATTTAAAACATTTAAAGTAATTTATAAATAATATATATGATAGTTATTGGAATGGTGATAAAAATTCTATGGGCATGTGAGATGCATATGCAATCACTATAAAAAAAATTAAATACAAATTCATCCACATTGCATAATTTAAAAAATTACAAGAACAAAAATTATAGGTTTCACATATATGTACAAATGATTATTTAGATGCATCACATTATATATCATATGGCATAAATTTAGAGAGAATGGTATTGAGTCATGCACACATATACATCTTTTACAGTCAAAATGTATGATAATTGTTCATGATCATGTACACTACAATATAGTTTATAGATTCAACGGAAAAAATGGTTGTTATTTCACTTATAATATATTGGCACTAAGATCATTATGGGGGTATGAATATTATATATTATATTTTGATCGTGCAAGTAAAATCTAGATATATTTATAATGGTGTGATTCATTCTATTACATGTAATATATGTTCAAGACTAGTGGCACTAAATGGCCTTGGAATTCATTCTAGTGAACCCATGATGTGGTTCCACATTTATATTATGGGTGATTTACATTTGAGTATAGTGACACTCAATGGCCTTTGAATTAATTCTAGATAATCCATTATGGTTCCACCTTATTTTGGATTAGTACATTGGGTAATTATCTCCATTCATGAGAGTTAGAGCATGCATATTTCTAACTAAAAGTAATGATTAACTATTTCAAAATTGGTACTTTATCACTCTCAATTCAATAATGGTTTAAAATTAGGAACCATATCTCATAGTACTTTAACAAGGTAACATGCTTATGCATATCTTCTAGATTACATTGAAACATGGGTTCATATCCCTATAGTTATACTTATTCCTTGATCTCATTTAAATTTTTCAATTTTAGAGATTTATATTTTTAAAAATTCCAATATTAAATAATGACTAATTCATGTATTATTATAGGGTTTTATATTTAGTTTCCTGCATAATTAAAGATTCATATCAAATACAATGTGTCGTGCACATTTATGTGTTTATTTCTTCTTTACTCTAGCAATTTCATGACTTGAATAAAATGGGAGGAAAGTAGATACCTAAATCTAGCCAAAGGTAGATAAAAATGGTGATTCTTGACACAATATTAAACCACTATACTTATGCCTAAATAAATGAATTATCCTCCATTCCTATATCCATTTATCTATATATAGAATTGACCCTCTAATTTCCATCACTGCTATGCATTAACCTACAATTCAATTCTCAAATTTTCTTATATAATCTCTCAGCCTATTCCAACTTTAGGATAATTGTCCTTTCTTTTCCAAGACATGTATACCTTAGTTAGATACATATTTTTTTGGAACTATCCACCTAGTGTAGCCTTATCCCCACAACAATTAAAAACTAGTTGTCAAATCTAAAATAATAATTTGCATCTTCCTATACATTTATAAAGGTCAACTAAAGTAAATTATTAAAATGTTTCATTTAAAATAAAAATTGGAGGTCATTCATTATTCATAGCTTGACACTATCTATTGAGAATATATTACACTATAAAACATTAATGATATATACCATGTTATTCTAAAAGTTAGGATCATTCACTAGTAGAAATCACAATTCATGTCTTAAGAATTTTAAATAAAGTGAAGAGATAACATATAGTCAAGGATAAAAGTTACACAATCACTCTATGTGGGAGAACTACATGTGGCTTGACACCCTCCTTAGAGTATTTGGATACATAGGAAAGGGTCAAACATAAAATGTGGTGATGGGGGTTAGCTCAACCCATTAGAATTTCTATCTTTTTTTCATGTTTTTATCTTTCAAAATTATCCCTAATGTTCTTAAGGCAAAAATAATAAAATAAATGATTTGGAAATGACATTAATAGAAGATAAGTATCTCGACAATCTCAATATACATAGATGTCAGTGGTGGAATACTCATAAATTCATCATAGTCAATGTAGATAAGTCCATAATAATAAGACATCATTGACCTTCATTACTATCTAAGGAACACAAACCTCTCTATAAGTATCAACAAACTCTACCTCTAGATCTGATCTATCACATTCTTATCTCATTCTATTTCTCACTATCAAACATTAGTTAAAGTTAATCAAACACAATAAAATCTAAGTATCTTATATTTGATTGTAATTGTTATTTTAACATATGTCACTTATCAATTATATTTTAGTCTATTCTACTTTAAATTCATTTTTATGATTAAATTTCATATATTTCAATTTGAATATATCTATCAAGTTTTATACCTATTAAACAAACATTTCATATGTTAAATAAAAACAAGGTAAAATAACAAGGTTGATTTTTTAATAAGCGTAGGACTTATCATTAAAACTTGTATCTTAAAATTTAATACTTGAGTTAGGATGTAATTGTCATAAATATTTTTCAATTGATAATTATTATTAAAAATAAAAATAAAACACTAAATATAGAATAAAAATATATAAAATAATTTTTTTATTTAATTTTTTAATATGAAATATTCAAGGTTGGTTAATTTCTTATGTATTCTTATTATCAATTTTTTATTTCCATTTTTATATTCTATATGACATTGAATACTTTTTTATAGTTAGTTGTGTCTTTCAAGTATTCTAGATATTCTAAGAGATAAACATGCATGTGTACAGAGTCCCTTTCAATCATCATTCAATGTATCCCTCCTTCCATACATAATTCAATGTATGATTTTTAATTAATTATTATTTTTACTTTGACACATGCATGCATTCACATCACATATGCACATCGAAGTATAAATATTATGTAGACACCTAATTTTTGAACATGACCATTTTCTATTGTTTCTTTTTCATTTTAAAAAAAATCAATCCACTTGTTTATAATTGAATAATTTTTGACACTTTTTAGACCACACTATATTCTCTTTAACCTCTGATATCTATATATGTGTTTAGCATTCAAAAAATATATTTTATTTGAAATTTTATGTCTAATTTAATTATATTTAGGTTAATCTTCCTTCATTATTATGCATTTATTTCTCTAGAGTAATATTTGGTAGGGTATTTTAATCCACCCTCTATGTTATTTTGGGTCCTCCCCCACCTTGGCTTGATTTCTCAAACCATGAACTTATTTTATGAAAAGTTCCATGATCAACCTTTGCATGTGTTTTCTTATAGATCCTTATATATACAAATCATTCATAGTCATTTAGTAAGGATCACAATTATCAATTAAGTATTGAGAGGATAGTTAATCCCTCTCCATTACAAAATTTAGAGAATTCATTAATCAAATATTTTTATATAATAATAATGAATCTTGAAGCTTGATACTTCAATCTTATTGAAGCCTTGGTATATCATAAACTTATACTAAAAATGGCTTTGGTGAATTTTAATGTATTTTATTTAAATTCATTAAGAGAGGAGGTGAATATCTCACTCTAACTTATAATCACATTCATAAGATAACCATGTTGTTTTTTATTTCAAGCTTGTGATATATGTAATTGTAACTCCTCAATAGGTAGCTTGAGTCAACTAAATTTTCACATGCTTGTATTAATATTATTTTAAGGGATAAGTTAAGGAGATAAAATCTATAATTCAACACATTATTCATCACATTTATGTATTACAATTGTATTACACTATATGATATATGATAATGCACCTACATAAAAACAATATAATAAAAAAATTAATTAGAGTGTATATTTGATGGCTGAGGAAATATTTGGTGGAAACATGTAGTAAATATTTAGTTTCCTACCAAATTTTACTAATATTAATTTTTTTAAATACCTAATCTACCTAATATGTATTTATTAGCTCACCAAATATATACTTTTATATTTTGATAGTCATATTTGACACAAAATTGTAGTCACTTTCAGATCCTATTTATGTTTCATAATTATAATATAAAAACCATGTCTGTAATATTTCAACCTTATTTGTCATTTCATAGTTACTTCTTGTTTAAATTATTTTCTTATTCTATTAGTTCCTATTATAGGGAACATTTTTAGGCCTAATTACTATTTTATATTGTTATATCATAGATCTCATTTTTGACCTAGTTTTAATTATGTTTATCTTTATTATTTATCCTATCTTTAATTAATCAAAATAATAATTTACCTTAAACTGATATGGGTTATTTATGGAAATATTAGACTTGACCTCCTTTGTATTTTTATTTTCTTTCTTCTCTTTGTCTAAATACTTTAATTTCCTTAATCCCTTGAAAAATGAGTCTCTTAGAATTTTTATTTTATTTTTATCCCTCAATCATCATCGTCATCATCGTCGTCATCGTCATCATCATCATCATCATCATCATCATCATCATCATCATCATCATCATCATCATCATCATCATCATCATCATCATCATCATCATCATCATCATCATCATCATCATCATCATCATCATCATCATCATCATCATCATCATCATCATCATCATCATCATCATCATCATCATCATCATCATCATCATCATCATCATCATCATCATCATCATCATCATCATCATCATCATCATCATCATCATCATTTTAACTCCACCTATATAAAAACATATTCTAAGTGTAGTTACATTATATGAATCCTATTATGATTTTTTAAATTGGGTTAGGGGTTATGTATTTATTCTTTTACTATTTTAAACTTTTGAGGTCTTATCTTCCCCACATTCAACATGGATCGGTTGATGTGAATTATTATAAATAGGTATATATATCCTCTTGAGTGATTGCACTTGAGGGTTATGAACTTATAATAATGTGAGTAATATTTTGATTCGGAGTTACCTCTAAAGTAACCATTTTTATTCTATTAAATTTATAAATTAGTATTATTTTAATTATGGTCATAAATTCTGAACCCTAGCTTTTATCTTAGATTTATATGAAGATAAAAATAACTTTGGAATTTTATCCCTTCTTTATGAGATCCTAAGCCTACTTATTGAAAACTCATTTGGTCATAAATTCCCAAACCTATATTTTATCTTGCATTCATATGAGGATGAAAATAAATTTGTAATTTTATCCCTTCTCTATGAGATCCTAAGCCTAATTCTTGAAAACCCATCATCTTTAACATTTCAGCCCCTTTTCCATATATATTTAATTCTAGCTAATAGAAATATCCTTGTATGGGAAGTTTAAAATATTTTAGGGGATTGAATTTTGTATAATTAATAAATATATCCTCTTAATAGATATTTTTGTCATCATAATAATTTCCATAAATCTTTTTATCATCATACTAGTTAGCATTTTATATTCTCAACAAGTTATCATTGTCTATGATATAATTACATTAATCCATTTTGTGTTGTCATAATTTTTATTTTTCACCATGAATTTATTTTATATTTTTTTTCAATCAATGTTATAAAAAAATATTTCTTTCATTGGCTATTTTTTTCCTATTTTTATATGATTTATTTATTTTTTAAAATCATATTATAATATAATATCTCCTAAGAATTTATTTTGGCACTCTTCATTTTTAATAACTTGGATAACTCGTTTTAAGTTTTAGGATAATTTTTTTTTTTAAATATTTTTATGGTATTGAACGTCAATCCTATCCTCATGCATGTATTAGTATTTTATACCAATCTCTTTCAAATTTTATATGAAAAGACATATGAGGTCATAAACCCACTACAAATTAAAGTTATTTAATAGAAGCTCATTTAATTAATTTTTTAAGGTGTTAGAAACCTTTATCCTTGGTAGGGTGATAGAATGGAAATTGAAGGAGATGTCATATAAAGTGTTCTTTTTTTAGCCTACATTATAAGTACGATCCATTATATCCAATTGTTATAGGAATTTAAATGGAAAATGTCATGGAGTAACATGTATAAGTATCACAAAGCTAGATGGATAAACCTATGTAGTTTAATGATAGTTATTTGAGGAAATAATTATTAGTTTTGGACCATGGTGATTCTTGAAAACTACTTTCAAGAGTTAAAAAAAATATGGAAATTTTCCTTATCTATATATATATATAGCCTATAATATGCATCATGAAATATTAAAGAAACTAATTATACTATTATTTATTCTATAATATGGAAGTTTAACCCACAATTGAAATATGTATTTTATTCTCATTTAACATTTTTAACTAAATGTTTTAATTAATTTTTATTTTTCTATAAAATTATAAGGTTCAAGTAGGATAAATCCCTAAATTTTTTGTCCTTAGATAAAATCCTTAGCTCCTAATTCAATTTATTTAACAAACTCTTAAAAAGAAAAGATAATTGAGGTTTAAATAATACAACACTTTAATCCATAAAATATCATGATATTCTAACAATAAATCCTAAAATCAATATAAATCCCATTTAATTAGGCCCTCATACTTAGAATCTCTAGGGACTTAGTATTTAAATCAATGATTGTTATCCTCAATTAATGTATTTATTTTATATAAATATATAACTCATCCTTTAAAATTATACCTTATAGATAATTTTATTTCATTGATCTTCTCATAAATCCTATATGACACTGACATTCTAATTTAAGGAACCAAAAATATTTTTTATTTTTTTCTAAAATATTATGTAAATCCTTACATCATTTAAATGTCTCTTATTTTGGGAGTGTCCTTAATATAATTAGTGATGTAGACCACTAAAACATCAAGGTATATGTACATATATTGAGGAAGGATTTTTCCAAGGCCATATCATCATGCATTCCTTGTTTGGAAGGTTATTCTAGTATTTTAATGTTTGAAAAAGGATGAATGACCTAGTTCTTGGATCATTTACATATTATTGTTAAACATTTTACGTTATTTATTTCATAAATTATTTCTATATAAATATTAAATTTATTAATATTAATTTAATAATTTCAAAGAATTTAAATGTTATTTTGTGGATGAAAGGACAATAATTTATAGGTTCAATTCAAGAAGAAGAAAAATTTCCAATTCTTTAAATTATAATTTGAATTCTTTATTATCCAATTTTTTAAAATAAAAAATTTCCATTACTTATCTATAAATATTTAATTATGAAAGTGCATGGATATCTTAACATTAACCAATACACACATCTAATAAAATTATAGTCATTCATGATGAATATTTAGTCATTATATTAACTAAACCCTATTTGGGTATTCTAGGAGAAATCATTTATGGTTATTATGGAAAGCATATTTATGAATGGGATCCATTAGTAATTATGTTATATGAAATATTAAAATATAAAGTTATAATTCAAATTATTAATAAAATTAGGGTCCATTACAACATGTAACAAATACATTTTTAGATTTATTGGTAAAAATATGTTACTCTCTAATTTAAGGTTTAGAATGGAACTTTTGAGATTCATTTTTAGAAAAAAAAATTATGAAAAGTTTGGGAAATGAGAAGTAATGGACACTTTTGTATTTTTCATGGTATTGATTATTGGCTCCTACCCACAATATTTGGTATGTGTGTATTAGTGAAATAAATTATGGTTAGTTAAAAAAATTCTAAACATTTCAATAGTGAATAAGGAATATGAATAAAATTAAATATGTATTATTGGTTTGATGAATTTTTTTAAGTTCTAAATATTATATGTGAAACTCACTATAACATTATAATAATCTACATTTAAAATATAATTTTAATCTACAAGAGTCATATTTAACACAATATTAAAATAAAAATTAAAAGTATGAAAATTGTTAAAAAATAAATGAGAAACAACAAAAATATGAAGGGAAATGAAAACTACCAGATTTTGGAAGAATTATAAAATTTTATAACTAAATTTAGGCTTTGTAGATGATTTTGATATTATTTGTGAATTATGGATTTCGAACTATACTAAGATAGAATTGTCAAGTCACCATATATGTATGAGATATAATTGGAAGGTTTTCTAATGAGCACCCATATTTTTACCAAAGGTGTATCTGGGCACCAATTATTTACTCTACTCCTTTTTTAATTCTAAAAAACATATAATTAATTATGTTGATAAATGGAAGTATGGATGTGTGATAAAATTTTAAAATTGGAAGAATGGGATTACTTGTCTCTCTTTTTCTCCTTGACCTAATCCTCAAACATAGTAATAAAATAAGTGTATAAGCTAGTCTAATTTAGCTACCCCTTGAGGAGTTTTAGAAACATATCCCACACGCTTGGAATCAAATTCAATGGAATTATATTTTTACATGAGTGTAATACAACCCAAAATAGATTAAGGGATTCACATCCTTCTTATACAATCAAATGAATACATGATCGAACTATAAGGTTATTTTGGCATAAGTTGATGAAAAAATGCTTGGAAATGATTTAGATGATTTGTATACTTAATGTGCATGCTAATTCACAAATTTATCAATAAATAATATGAATTTTAAACTAAATAACTTAAGGAGGATTTACACTTACCATGTATTTGGTAAATGACTAAGATTTATCTTTGTATATAGGGATCTCAAGGAGATTTTCATATCCCAATTTAAGCCTCTAAGTATTGTGAATTTAGATCCTTTGTAAATATATCTACATGTTATTTTTTTAGGTTGGACTAGATTTTTTAGTGATATGTTGTATCTTATTTAAAGTATTAATTACATTTAATTGGTTTCATTTTTTATCTTTAATGATTTACTTCTTACTATTTTCACTTTTAGTTATTTATACAATTACAATTGTTTATACTTCATTTAATCCATTTAGGTGTTGTTAATGTTTGTTTTTATGTTTTTATGCAGTATAATCCAATGGGAATGATGTAGGTATAATAGTCAAAAAGTCTTATTGATAGAGAATGCATTGACATATATGTATATACATGTATGTTTTAATGAGAGGAAACATATTATGCCATATATTTATTTTTATTTCATGATGTAATAAAATTGTGATGTGCATATATTACTATTATATTTTTTTATTGTGGCCCTATACTATAGTGGTTTAAATTTTATGATTAATTAATTTTGATCTACATTGATGACATGATACAATTAGTGATTTAGAGTCTAAAATTGATTTCATACACACCTCCTATACATTAATATTTTAATATTTGATTACAATTAATGGACATGGCTCAAGTCTCGAGCAAGTGATTTTTCTCACCATTTAGTTTTTACCATGTTCTAATTTTTTTTTGGTATCTTTTAGTGCTATCACATCTAGGTGTTGTTTTATTTCTATGAACTTATTATTTGGAGGGAACCATCTAATACTAGGGTGTTTTCCACTTAATATATTTCATTTTAATATAAAACACATATAATTATAATTCTAACTAATACACTTGGGGGTCACATGATAACTTTGACTTGGCTAAGGAAAATGATTATTAAATTCTTTAAAAATATTTTTATATGTTTAATTGTGATTTTAATTGGATATAATGAAAAAATAAAAAAATATAAAAGAAGGTGAGGAGAAAGAAATAGAGGGAGAAGGAGTGGGTTAAGCCCTACTCATATAGGGATTAAGGAAGATTAGGCCTACAACCTTTTTGAGATTAAATAAAAAATAAAAAAAGATTATTTATGATATAATATCCTCTCCTTTTATAATTATACATTTTATCAACCCACCAATTTGGGTTATACCTTTATCTAAACTTGAAAATGCAAGAAAATAAGAAAATATGGTTTCTAGGCCTTATATTTAGGTCTATAGATTGAAAAACTTGAAAAACTTTCCTTAAAAGTGGAAAAAACTTTGAAACCACTTCAAACATAATAAAACATCCTAACGCTCATTTTTAAAAAGTTTCAAGAGTTTTTACTAGATCATTTTTAAGTTGTGGAGATTTTAATGCTTCAATACCTTGTTATAGGGTTTCTTGGTTGTACACAGGTAGTAAGCATAAATTAAACATAAATTTAAAAAATATTATATTTTTAGAATATTTTAAAATTTTAACATTCCTATACACATATATCCTACTCTTTCAAACACTTTATCACTTTAACCAATCTCAAAACATGATAAAAAATAACTTTTCTTGACTATAGAAAACTTGTACTTGTATCTTCAGACCTATAACTTGAATAAACACTATCATAGAGTAATAAATATGATTCCAAGAAATAATAAAATATACTTACACATCATATAAGTTTTAAATTTAAATGTGTAATTCAAATAGGCATTCTTTCATTGTTTTGGTATAAAATGTGATACAACAACATTGTTTAAAACCCTATTTTTAGAACTTTGTCCCTTTTTCTTCCAATATTTTAAGTTCTTGATATTATTTTCTTGTATTTATCTCAATTCCATGAACTTGTATCTCTTTAATTCTCTCTCTTTCTATTCAATCTCCTAAACTATCTAACTAACTTCTTAAACTCAACCTAAGTATTAACCTTGATTGAGTTTGAAATAATCAATTATGAGTTAAGGAATTAGGATAATTCTAAAAAATCTCATGAGATATTCCTTGAACCCTTCATGAGGTTTCATGACCAAAAATTTCACTAGGAGATGTTAAAATCTATAAAAACACATTAAACCAATTCAAAAATTCATATTTTGAGTTTTGGCAAGAAACTTGAAAACAAGCCAAAATAAACAAAACGAATCAAAGTGAACCATTGAAAAGCTTTTAATAGACAAAATATGACCTCATAAATCTATACATGACCAAAATTTTCAAAAATAAACAACTAGAAGATAATGCTCCTACACGAAGCTCCCTAAGTACAAAATCATTCATGAGGTCTTCAATGGTAGTTCCATATTGAGCTATTTCTGATGGAGTCAACCAAGAAACATATTTAAGAGAATTATTCTTCCACTTGACTAAATATTTTAAGTGTTCCTTACCTATGGTCCTCTTGAAAACTTATTTGTCCAAAATAGCTTCTAGTTCATCTTTATGTGCCTTAGGTAACTATTTTTCTCAACCAATGAGCTTTTCATTATCATCTTCAGATGATTTTACTGTATCTTATTTTTTCTCTATAAATATATAGGGTATGATTCATTGAAAATACGTGAGATCCTAATATCATATATGAGTTTTAGTTCATAGGCATTAGCAAAAAAATATCTAAAGACCTTACAAGATTTTATCTTCTTCAATTTTAGTTTATTGTTTTCACCTTTAGGAAATATCTCCTTTCAAAGATGTGCTAACACTAAATCTCATACTTGAAAGTTAACTTCTTCCCTTCTTTTATCAACATCTACTTTTTAGTTACTATCACTCAACTCCAATTGTTTCTTGACTTTCTAATGTAGCTCTTGTATGGCTATAAAAAATCCTTCACCTTCAACACTCCTATTTTCTTGCTTTCCCAAATATATAATCTCATAAACATCTCTTGAATTTATTCTATAATTAATCTAACATGGACTGAAACCTATACTCATATTAGGTTAATCATTATATGTAAATTCATCTATGGCTAACACTTGATCCCATTACTTTAGATTGTCACTTACCAAACATTTTAATAGATTCTCTAAGATTATGTTGATAATTTTATTATAAACATTAGTTTGGGGATGGTAGGATGAACTAAAACTCAATATATTTCCCAACTTCTTCCAAAGTGGCTTCCAAAAATGTCCAATAAACTTTTTATCCTGATTAGCAATAATACTTCTAGGAATTCCATATAACCTTACCACTTATTTACAAAAAAATAAATTAAATAACAATGCATGTATCATCACAATTTTATCACATGTTATGAAGTGTGAAATTTTTAAAAATATATCAAAAAAATAAAAATTGAATCATTACTTCATTGTGTTCTTGGCAAACCCAATATAAAATCCATACTTATTTCATCCCATGGCTTACTTACAATAGGTAGTGGCTGATATAGACCTACATTTTGACTCTTTCCTTTGGCATGTTGATAAATCATGTATCTTTCCATAAATTTATTAACATTAGCTTAAATTATTGTCCAATAATAATATTCATCCAATTGATCAAAGGTCTTTGTTTGTCCAAAATTTCTTTCTAAACTACCACTATGCTTTTATTTCAATAAATTATCTTTTATAGAACCCATATGTATACATAATTATTTGTATTTGAATTAAAATCCTTCTTTAATCATGTAAGCCATCCATGGAATCCTATCCATGCTTATTGTGTTATGACAATCATCATATGATTCTTTGAAATATGTATCTTCCTCATAAAATTCCTTTAATGACTCAAATCCCAAGCTACCCACTTGAGATTCATGTATGATCATACTTCTCCTATTAAATGCATCAACTAACTTATTGAATTTACCACTCTTATTTTTGAGAATATATTATTTTTTTGTAATAACTCTATCCATTTCACATGTATTTGAATCAACTTAGTTTGACTATTGATGAATTACAAACCATGAATATATGTATATATCACAAACTCCTCAGGCAATAAGTAGTTCCTCCACTTCTTCAATGCTTGGATTATGGCATATAATTCTTGATCATGGGATAAATAATTCCTCTTAAATTCATTTATATTTTCATTAAAGTAAGCCATAAGCCTTATTTATTAACTCAAAATAGCTCTAATATTTAACCCACTAGCATTACATTCAACTTAAAAGAGTTTTTTAAAGTCAGGTAAGACCAAAATAGGTTGCTTAGTTATTGTTTTCTTCAAAATATGAAAGTTCTTCTCAGATGATTTAGTCCAATGTAATTTTTTATTATCATTTTTTATATTTTCAACAATAAGTTCACTAATACCACTAAAATTTCTAATGAAATTTCTAAAGAAACTAGTTAATCCATGAAAAATTCTTACCTCAAAAACACTTCTTAGAGTAGGCCAATATACTATTGCTCTTACCTTTTCTTGGTCTATTTTCAAACCATCCTTATAAATGACAAATCCTAAATAAATCAACTTATTTTGCATGAAGTTACACTTATTCATGTTAATTAGTAATTATCTTCTTAAAACTTATTCAATACGAGCCTAAGGTGTTTGATGTGTAACTCCTTTGATTGACTAAAAATCAAAATATCATCCAAATGAAAAATAAAAAATTTACTTGTAAATGTCATTAATACCTCATTAATTAGCCTCATGAAGGTATTAGGATCATTGGTAAAAATAAATGGCATAACAAGCCAATCATACAATCCATAATTAGTCTTGAAGGTTGTTTTCCACTCATCACCCTCTCTAATTTTGATTTGATGGTAACCACTCTTAAAATTTATCTTTGAGAAATATTGTGCTCCACTCAAACAATTTATTATATCATCCATACTTGTAAATGGAGACCTATACTTGATAGTTATCTTATTGATGGCTCTATAATTTGTACACATTCTCCATTCTCCATATTTTTTAGGATTTAATACTATTGGTACAACACATAGACTTAGACTCTATATAATCAAACCTTTATCTAATAGCTCATGTACTTATCTTTTTATCTCTTCATTCTCCTTAGGTGTCATTCTATAGGTTGTTTTGTTTGGAAAATTATCTCCTAAAATGAAATCATATGATGACTTATGTTCTTCATTGGTGGTAATTGATTAGGTAACTCATCAACCACCATATCAACATACTCATCTAACAAATTCTAAATTTATAAGGGTAAATTAGTCAACTTAGTGGTTTTAATGAATATTTTGGGTTTAGAAATCAATACACAACTAACCTCTTCTTATTTTATCTATTGTAATAATTATTTTCTAGCCACCATCAACACCTTAGTATTGTTTTTAGCTACTTCATTTCCATCTTTTAATGGTGTCAAGGTATGTTTATTTCCATCCTTATCTAATGTATATTTTTTATTCCTTCCATCATGTATAACCTTTTTATTAAACTGCTAAGGGCTACCAACAACACATGGAAAACATCAATAGGTATAATATTACAAAGTATTTCATCCTTATAGATACCACTCTAAAAATTAACTTGAAATTTCTCATTACTTATCATTCGATGCCCATTTTGAATCCAATACACTTTATATGGTGTAATATGTATCAATATTTTCAACCCCAATTTTTAAACCATTTATAAAGAAACCAAGTTATTTTTACTACCACTATCAATTATAATCTTACAACAATTAAATTTGGATTTGCATGTAGTCTTGAATAAGGTATTCCTTTAGGTTTGTTCCTTCACTTCCTCATTTATTTTTAGATTTTTTTTTCATCAATAAGGCATCTCCCACTTTAGGTAATTCAACATGTGATGGTGATCCTACACTTTCTTCCTCAATTTAAAAAACTTGATTTCTACCTTCAATTCTTATATGGTTTATTTTTGGATTCTGATGACATTCATATGACCTATGGCCAACATATCTATTACATTTGAAACATTTTCCCCAAAAGCTTCTTCCTCTACCTCTTGTATATGGCCTTCTTTCTCTACCTCTTGTATATGGATTTCTTTCTCTATATGAATAACATCCTCTTGTAGTGTTATATTGACCTTGAGATATGTTTGATTCTTTGTTATGAACTTGTAACTAATTTCTACCACCTTGTTGTCCTTTAGATCTAAAATTTCTACTTTTTCCTCTAGATTATTGAGTTTATTTTCTTTCCAAATTCTCTTCTAACATGAGAGAAAATTCATAAGCCTCTTCCACTAATATTTTTGAAAACAAAATGATTTCATCCTAAATATTAAACCTCAATCCATTCATATACCTTGTTATTTTCTCAAAATCTTCTTCTACATGACTAGCTCTGATCGTAAGCTTATAAAATTCTTTATTGTAGTCCTATACACTCATGTATTTTTTCTTCAAGTTTTAGATTTTCTTGAACAATTTTGTTTTCCAGTCTAAAATCATGAATTTTTAATTGAATTTAGCTATCATTATATCCCATGACTTGATTTTTTCTTTACCTCTTTTCCTTCTTTCTTATTGGATACTATCCCACCAAAGAGATGCATGTCCTTTCAACCTAGTACAATCAAACTTAACCTTCTTGTATTCACATATTCCTTAATAATCAAAGTATTAATCCATTTTATTTATCCAATCCACAAGTTCTTCAAAATTTAGACTACCTCCACATATTAGAACCTCCAATTTGAGCTTGGAACCTGCTCCTATGATTACTTTAAAGATTATTTATTTCATTATTTATTCATCTTATTCTTAAATATATTATTTTATTTATTCCTCAATATCACTCACATCACCTATCATTACATCTCTTCTTTTATCAAAATTTATTTCTTCCAAACGTGCTTGTAAATTTCTCATATCTTCAAACAAAATTTATCTTGGTTGTCTTCTTAAACCCCCTCTAACACCACCTCTAGTTGCTCTTATAAGTCCCATTTTTTCAAGTTTTTATTTCAAAAAATAATCTTAATTCTTATAAATTAATTATATTTCTCCTTATGTCACTTTTTAATTTCAAATAAACCCTACTCTTATACCAAAAATGATGTAGGGGTTAAGGAAGATCAGGCCTAAAGCCTTTTTAAGATAAAATTTTAACTAAATAAGGAGTATTTATTATATAATATCATATAATTTATTCATTATATATTTTATCAACCCACCAAGTTGAGTTATACCTTTATCTAAACTTTAAAATGCAAGAAAATGAGAAAACATGGTTTCTATGCCTTGTATTTAGGCCTACAGCTTGAGAAACTTGAATAAGTTTCCAAAACTATGGAAAAAAAATTTAAAACATTTTAAACACTTATAAAACATCATAACACTCTTTTACACAAATTTTAATGAGTTTTAAATTGTTTATTTTAAGTTATAGAGATTTTAGTGCTTCAAAACCCTATTTTAGGGTTTCTTGACTATACACAAGAACCAAGCATAAATTCAATATAAATTCAAAAAAAAAAGATCTATTTTGGAACATTTTCAATTGTAAAATTTTATCTCCACATATATCCTACTCTGTCAAAGACTTTGAAACTTTAATCAATCTCAAAAAGTGATGAAAAAAGCTTTACTTAACTTTAGAAAACACTTTTCTTCACTATAGAAAACTTGTACTTGTATCTTCAGACTTGTAACTTGACTAAACACTATTATATATTAAAACATATAATTCAAATAAATAATAAAATCTAATTATACATGATATTAGTTTGAAATTGAAATGTAATTTAAATAGGCATTTTTTTCATTATTTTGTTACAAAATGTACTGCAACAGCACTATCTAAAACCCTTTTTTTAGAACTTTATCCCATTTTTCTTAAAATATTTTAAGTGATTGATCTTATTTTATTTTATTTTATTTCTCTCCTATCCATTTAATCCCATCTCACTTCATTCTCTCTCCTTCAATTTAATCTCTTAAACTATCTAACTAACTTCCTAAACTCAACCTAAGTCTTAACCTTAATTGATTTTGAAATACTTAGTTATGATTTAAGGCATTAGGACTATTCCAAAACATGTCCTAAGATCTTAATTTACCCCTCCATTAAGTACCATAAAAAAAAAAATCACTAGTATATGAGAAAATCTCTAAAAACACCTTTAACTAGTTCAAAATTTTAAACTTCTAGTTTTAATAGGAAACTTGAAAACAAGCCAACATGAAAAAAAAAAAAAGTGAAACATGTAAAAAAATATAATAGACAAAATATGACCTCATAAACCTATACAAGACTAAAATTTTCAAAAATAAACAAATAAAATTTAATGCTCCTACATCTCCTGCTGTGAAAATTTTGAATGAAAGTTTTTCTATGCTATGATGGTAAATAACCACATATTAGATATATTGAGCTCCCACTTCACCCTATTTATAATTTTGATCTAAATGGATTAAATGGATAAGTTTTTTGGGGGTGTTTAATACAATTATAAATTTATCTTAGATATACATGGAATATTTATAAAACTTGGCTCTTGGGTATGTTATTCTAAAACTGAGATGGTGGAAATGGTTTATGGATGACACAAATGCTAATTGGCCCCATGGTAGGGGGAATTTTGATAGGTTTCTTGACCTTATAAATAGTATATCTAACCACATAAATTTCACTATGGAGGTGGAAGATAAAAATAAAATTTATTTTTAAAACACTCTCATCATGAAAAATAATGATGGCTCTTTGTCCTACACTGTCTACAAAAAGAAAACTCACATGGAAAATTACTTTCATGTAGATTACCATCATCATCTTGTACAAAAATATGGAATTATAAACACATTAGTGACTCATGTAAATAAAATCACTAATAAAGATCACCTTGGTTAAGAAATTGAACATCTCTCTATGATTTTCAAAAAGAATGATTGTGATGAGGGACAAATTAGTAAGATCATCCATAAAACACAAATGGATAATGGCATTAAACATATCAAGGATGATATTATGGTTTATGAGAAGAATATTATCATCATCACTTTTTATTATATCGAAGGGACTATAAATAAGTTGGTAAAGATCCTTAGGAGAAGAAACATCAAGGTTTATTTCTCTCCTCCTAATTCAATCATGAAAATGATGGATAAAGCTAAAGATTAAACCAACCCTATTTAGCATAAAGGGATCTATTCTATTTTGTGTAGTTTTGTTAAGGTCTACATCGATGAAACTGGTCATTCCTTTTTAGTTAGGATTAAAGATCATTATGTTAATCTTTCTCACAACTAGATCAAAAAATCTACCTTAGAAAAACATTCTTATACCTTGATCATCACATTTCCATAGATAAAGTTGACATTATCACTAGAGATGATAATTTTTGAGTAGAAAGTTCTATGAAGTGATTGAAATTGAGAAGAACCCAAACAATTTGAATCAAGATGGCAATTGGATTCTTAATGATAGATGGAAACCTATTATTCAAATGGTAAAGGATAGAAATTAAAAATAAAAAAATAAAAAAAATTGTTGATCTAAACTAGCCTAAATATTGGTGAATTATCAATATTTATGGTGTTTCTCCTTGTGTTTTATTGCATGGATCTCACTGGTCTCTTCCTCCTAATGATGGGTTTTTCTTAAGACTTGAAACATTGAGATTATTTTTCATTTTAACGTAGTCTCCTAGATTTTTTAAACATTTTGTTTTGTATATCATGAATAATTTAATAGTATCCCTCCATAGAAGAGAAACCCTTTAAGAGGTTCATTTATATAATAAAACATGTGTAAATAACGCTAAAAAAATCATAAATTTTGAATTCTTGAAAAAAATGTAGAGATAATATTATTATTCCTACCTTCATTGTTATTAAACATAGGCTCCATTGATTAAATTTTTATAACCTCAGATCTACAAGCTTATCCATCATTCTGGCTAAAATTAAACATGATATAAAATCAGTGCATTTTATTTTTGAAATCTTATATAAGTTGCATTTAAAATTGGTGGTTTCTATTCAAAATGATTTATGGACCAAATTGGAGTCCTCCTCGAATGGGTTCATTAAATTCACATTGGATTAGGTGAGAGTCAAGTAAAATAATAAATTTGATGTTCTAATGAATAAATATAAATCTATTTCCCCTTTGGATAATAATACTATTATTTTCAACCTAATAAATCATAGTCTTGATCCTACTATATCTGTAATTCTTGAATATGGACTAAATTTTGTTATCGCCCCTATATTTATTCTAATTGAATATCTAATTACAAAAGTTGAGGTTTCTATAAAAAAAATATTATGATTGATGTTTTTTAAGATGTAATATAGGAATGTGTGATGATTATTAGAAAAGCTAGACCTCCTAGGAACAATATTAGCAAAGAAGAGGTTTTTGCCCTATATCTTCTCAAAAATAATGACATTATTATACTTATGGTAGATAAATGTAATGTCACGGTTATCCTTAATTATTTTAACTAGGAAAATAAAATTATTTATCATCTGATGACATCTGAGAGCTATAAAAGTTTGGATAAATATCCCTATAATTAAATTGTGAAAGATGTAGAAATTGCTATCACAAACTAGTCCCTTGATGATGTTTTAAAAAATAAGCTCATTCTAAAGAGTTGCCTTGTTCCTTGCATTTATGGTTTGAAAAAAATTCATAAGGGGTACCTATTAGACCTATTATTAACACTATTGGTTTTCCTATGTACTCCCTCACCAAATTTCTTTTGAAGAAACTAAAAATCCTTTCTATCAAAACTGATTCTTTTATTAAAGATTCTATGTATTTTGTTGATGAGATGAATAATTTCAAGGTTGAGAAAGATGATATTTTAATCAGATTCAATGTGGTCTCTCTTTTTATGAAAGTCCTTGTTGATAATGCCATTAAGATTATTAGGATTCATTCTAATGATGAGATGGCCAATTTGGTTAAAATTTGTTTGAAATCCATTTTATTTAGATTTAGAGGTTTTATTTATGAACAATTTGAAGTTATCACCATGAGGTCTCCCCACTCTCCTGTCATGGCTAACATATACATGGAATATTTTAAAAAACTTCACTCTTGGGTGTTCTATTCTAAAACCTAGATGTTGGAAATGGTTTAAGGATAAAATAAATGCCAATTAGCCCCATGGTACGGAGAATTTGGATAGGTTTATTTACATTCTAAATATTAGATCTAACCACATAAAGTTCATAATGGAGGTGGAAGACAAAAATCAAATTTATTGTTTATACATTCTCATCATGAAAAACAATGATGGCTCTTTGTCCCACACTATCTACATAAAGAAATATCACATGGATAATTACTTACATGTAGAGTACCATTATCATCCTAAAAAAAATATGGGATTATAAACACATTAGTTACTCATGTAAAGAAAATCATTAATAAAGATCACCTTGGTTAAGAAATTGAACATATCTCTATGGTTTTCAAGAAGAATGGTAATGATGAGGGAAAAATTAGTAAAATCATCCATAAAACACAAATAGATCATGGCATTAAACATATCAATCATGATATTATGGTTGAGGAGGAGAATATTGACATGATGACTCTTCCTTATATCGAAGGGACTACATATAAGTTTGTGAGGACCCTTAGGAGAAGAAACATTAAGGTTTCTTCCTATCCTCCTAATGAAAATGATGGATAAAGTTAAAGATCAAACCAAGCCTATTTATCATAAAAGGATATATTGTATTCCATGCAATTTTAATAAGGTCTACATTAATGAAACTGGTCTTTCATTTCAAGTTAGGATTAAAGAGAATTGTGCTAATCTTTCTCACAACTAGATCTAAAAATCTACCTTATCATAACATTCTTATACCTCAGGTCATCACATTTGCATAGATAAATTTGGCATTATCATGAGAGATTATCATTTTTTGAGTAGAAAGGTCCATGAAGTGATTGAAATTGAGAAGAACCCAAACAATTTGAATCAAGATGGCCATTGGATTCTTAGTGATAGATGGAAACCTATTATTTAAATGGTAAATAATAGAAATTAAAAATTAAAAAGATTACTATTTTTTTACTGAGCTAACCCAACCTAAATATTGGTGAATGATGGATATTTATTATGTTTCTACTAGTGTTTATTTGCATGCATCTCACTAGTCTCTTCCTCTTGACGATAGGTCTTGCTTAAGACTTGAAACATTGAGAGTATTTTTCATTTTAATGTTGTCTCCTATATTTTCTAAATTATAGCTTCTAAAAGGGAAACCAAGAAAGAGATAAAATCAAGTAGAAGATATGAATTTCAACATTGATTTGGTAACCCTTGGACTTATAAGCCTTCTTTGAATCAAGAAGTTTTATTTTATTTATATTTATTCTTATCTTCTTTATTTTATATTATTATATTTGGGTGCCATGGTGAAATCTCTATTTGGTAGAGAGAATTAAGTGGAAAAGGAAGAATTGGTATCTTGCTAGCCATTCAATGTCTTTCATAATATTTAATTTTGCCTCCTTATTTTATAGCTAATACCCTTTATAAAATAATTATATCCTTGGTTTTCTCTCTATTTGGATGGTTTTTTATGAAGTGTATTCTACTTTGTTTTTATTACATTGATGTTTATATGAAAACTCTAGTTAATTTCCTTAATGACAATAGAGATGAATTATGATTTTATTTCCTAGAGCCGTAATATGGTTTCAAGATAGTAAATATGGCTTAGTATCCTAAAATTATTTCTATTAATTATGGAATTAAAACCCTAGAAAATTTTGATCTCATTATTTTTTGCATGTATTTTTTGGTATTAATTATGTTTTTCACTTGTTTATAAACCCTATTTATTTATCTTATTAATGTAACTATAATTTTATTCCTCTCTCATTCTATAAAAATTTAATATTATTTTATTTCATTATCCTTCTAATTGGGGTTTGTAATAGACATTTATGGAAGGTCTCATTTTACCATGTTACCTTTTATACTCAACAATTTCATAATGGAGGTGTTGGTGGTGGTTGAATTTATATATGAAATGTAGTTTGCATGATGATTCTCTTATCTCACTCTTAACTACAAACTAGAAGATGTTGGATTAATAATAAGTGGTGGATGTCTCTATAGTTATCTTGTAAATTTGGTAATAATATTATTGTATCATGTATCTAAAATTATAAACTTATTTATATCTAATCTCCACATAACTATATTTATGTCATCTCAAGAAAATGTTAATTTGATTTCATATTATTATTTTTACACACACACACAAATTTTATCACTCCTAAAATTTCATTTAATAATTAATCATAATAATATTGTTAATAATGTATCTATCAGGTTTTTATAAAAATTTAAATAAAATATATACTTTACATTTTTAATTAAATCAATTAAATTTATGAATATACTCATAGCATAGTTATTTCTAAAGGCATCATGATCACTAGTTTGTATAATTACTACTTCAGGTTGGATGTGCCTACTTTTATGCAATAAAACATGATTATAAGTTATTTTTTCCCCTGTTATTCCCATGTAGTGTGTATATTCAGCCTTGGGACTAAGCCTTTAAGTTTATAACACTTTGTGTGATGTGTTTTCCTTATTTTGAAATTTCCATGTTTTGATCATTTGTATTACCCATGTGGACTAAGTATTATAGATGCAATGAATTATACTAACTTATTATGGAAACATAGAAGTTTTTAAAGTTTTCCTAGGCCTTGATACTATTTCTATAGTAATCTCATAAATTTCTAACTAAATATTCATGTGCCAATATTTTTAGATTAAAAAATGACAATTGTAATACATATTTTAGTAATACTCTAAAATACCTTATATAAAAATTAATTAAGCTATATAAATAACTATGATAGACTTGTTAAGGTTTTTAAGTTTTGTTTATAATCTAGCTATGTATTTATTACTATTACCCTTGTTGAGTAAACATGGATTTAAAACATAAACCATCTTGTTTAGTTTATGTTATAAACTTGGGGCCCTTCATGGTGACCCATTCCATCCCTTAACCAATGGTTGGGGTGGTTATTTTACCACCAATATATGTGTTTATTTTATATATGTCTTAGTTTATATACCTAGATATGTGGTTGGTTGTAGATGGATATCTTATCTTTTCATTGGAGGATTATTTGTAATGGTTCCAAGGATATTAAGGCATTGGTTTATTATATTTATAATGTTTGTTACATATATACTCATACTTATATGTCATTTAAATGTAACAAGTTATTTAGTGCTTTTAAAAATATTTGGGGGAAACTTATAATAGTTTGTTTCAACTATAAAAACCTTTAGGGAAAATTCCTTGAGTTTTTAAATGAACAATCTTACTTTGTCTTGTATAAAAAAGGAAATTGTCTTTATGAGAATAAAACTTTGTAAGCATTATTATCTTACTAAAATTTTGTACCATTTTTGGTAGAAATGAATGTATAATATTGTTGCATACTACAACTATTATAAGTGTATTCATTGTTTTACCTTTGTGTTGTGGACATAAACTTGGATGAAAATCCAAGAAGCAAACCTTCTTGGAGAGAGCAAACAAGTCTTGATAAATGCTTTGTGTATCATTTATATTTTAAGATAAGATCTTGTGGACTATTGTAATTATTTGGTTAATAATTTAACAAGACTTTATCATTGATATTTATCACTAATTAGAGTTTAAGTTTTTTAAAAGAAAGAATATGGTTTTAATATCATGTATCTACAGTTACTTATAGTTGTATGTTGGGGTATTAAATTTTGATTTAAGTAGTTGACATTTAAGTTGTAATATATTAAGTGGTTTATTTGTGATCTATGTTTAAAACATATGCAATTTTATTGCAGAAATGTTTGCTCTTTTCATAATTGATTCTTGATTAATAAAAATGTTGGAACTTTGCATTATGATAACATTCATGTGTTACTATGGTTAGAGTAAGGAAGATTGGAAAAGGGGCTAGAACTTACTCTCATAAATTGTTCATTGGTATAAAGGAACATTGATAAACAATTTAAGATTCAGTCATTTTTTGGTTGTTTATATTTATTCCTTTTGATATCGTGTTTCATTTTGACTAAGTGTTTGGTTTTACAATGAATTGTCTATTATTTACTTACAATAATAAATTTGGTTGTGTATGTTTCTATGCTTGGTACTCACTTGAATTCACCTATATCTATGTAGGTTTGTGCATGTTTATTGGTAAATCCATAATGTTGGATGTGTATGTAATTATTTATTTTATGTTAATGATGGTCTTTGTACTTCTTGATATGTATGCATAGAAATTTCATAGTCAATTTGGTTGAGGTTATAAATCCTTAATAATATACATAAATTTATAGATTTTATTGTATTTTATCTTTATTTCAAGATAGAATCTATATTTGAAATTAAATGGCATAATTTTTATTTTAATAGATATTTTTTTATCTTATCAAAGCCACTTTCTTATTATTAACACTTCATTTTACTATTATTTTGTAGAAAGTAAACTTCTTGTCTTGTAATGCATGTATTGGATGAAAAATGTAGAATGGAATTTTATCTACATGGTTAAGTAATTTTTTAGGTTGAATTACACTCTTAAATTAGTTGAACCATGACTATTTATTGATTATAGGCATAATAGGGTGATGAAAAACACATAGTACTAAATGTTTTCCAATAATTATTATTTAGAAATCCTTGCTTTATAAAATTGAGATCAATATAGTATAAATTTTTTAAATGATATTGAATCACTAAGTGATTAAGGAAACTAGTTTAATTATATTTTAATAAGGTGATTTTATGTTGGATGTTTTGTAAATTTTTGGTATTGACCATAAGGTACTTTCGTATACAAAAACTATGAAATAATTATTTAAGTTAAATGACTCCGTTGGAAGTTATAAAATTGCATAACAAATCTCATATAGAATACTCACAATAGTAATTTTATCTCTTTATAAATCACTTAGAGGAATTATTAAAGAATTAAATTAATTTATTAAACCTTATAATAACATGAACTATATAATTAAAGGCCTTCTATGAGGAATTACATTTTTTTCATAGTAAAATTGTAATATGGATTCAATATATTAAAATCGTGAATAATTTTCCTTTCAATTACATAATTAAATGAGTATAAATGCAAAGTGGAATTTTATAAGTGATTTATATTTCAATAGTTTTCTAATATAATCATGGAATGAACCTTGAATAGCTTAATTTGGAAAAGTATATTAAGTTCATAATATGATAATGATTATTCTTATAACATTATTTCAAACTATGAAGGAATGTCTAGGAAATGTTACAAACCCAAGAAATGTTAATTATTTAACATGGAGGCTCTTATAAGATTCCTTATTTTTATTGATAATTGAAATTATATATTATTGGATTATAACTTGTGATATATTGATGGAACTTGTATGGCTTCATGGAATTATCAGAATTAAATAATGTCCATCATTATGCAAGACATATTAACATGGAGTTCAATTCTTTTTAAATATTGAATAATCATTTTTGATAAAATCTTCCAAAAATAAAGACCATATAATGGTTATTTAATCTTAATATAAATTATAATTATTTATTTGAATTGGTTATAGGAATTTGCTATTCTTTCCCATTTGCACAAGGAGAAGGTCTTATAAAGAATAAGGGACATGCCTTGGGTTTAATGTTGGAAATTGAAAATGACACTTAGCTCAGTTTAGTAAGAACATTCATAACTACCATGAGTGGTTTAAATAATCTCATACATAAATTCATGAACATTTTAGAATTAGTTATACATGTATGACAATTATTGTTGGAAAATAAACATTATAACTTTACAAATCAAAAAAGTTGTGGGTTGAATTTTAGGGGTTTATGATAGTGATATCAGATCTTGGTTCTATCTTTGGGAATAAACTTGTTTTGGTGTGTCATGGTATGGTGAGGAATCAAGCCAACTTGAGTGATATAAATTATGGTAGTGATTTACTTGACAACCATGATCAAAATGAACATGTTGGAAATAATGTTGGTGATGATCATGTCAACAATAATTCTCATGGTAAAAATAATGTTAATAATAATGTCAACCAATACCATGTTGGATATAATGATGTTTTTTATGACATCTTAGGGGTTTTCTTAAAAATCAATTCAAGATGGAAACTTGTGGTCAAAGGTTGACTAATCTAGAAAATATACAAGGTAATGAAGAGGAAGCAAGTCAAAGGATGAAAATCCAATGAAAAAATATTGTAGATTCCATCACCAAGGAGATTAAGAAGATTAGACCTCCTTATTTATATGTTGAATAATCTAGAGATGTTTTTAAAGCATGGTTAGTTAACCTACAAAAATAATTCACTTTACAGCTCAAATGTTAAAGCTTGTATTAGACTCTATCAGTTGGTAGGTGATGTTTCCATATTATGGATTCATTTATGTGCTCTCAAGGGTTATGACACAATACATCTCTCATGGGAAATATCTGAGAGACACATTAGGAAGAGGTACCTAAATAGTAACTTCAAGGAACATAAAATTATAGAATTTTAACTACTAAAATAGAGTAGTATGACCCTTCTGGAGTATAAGAAAAAATTTCTTAACATCCTACATTATGTAAACTACATGCATGAAAAAAATACTAGAGTTACCTAGTTGAGGCAATGCTTGCAAAAAGTGTCAATGAATGATGTAAACATGACTAACCCATGAAAATTGGTTATTTCCATAGAATCTACACATTATGTATAATAAAAAGAAAATTGTCACCAAAAGGTAAGATAATATTACCAAAATATCATGCTATAGTCTAAATAAACAACAAAAAATCCTCATACGAGTAAAAAAATTCAAGATGTTTGATCAAAAAAAGGGTTTTGTGAAAAAAAACAACAATTCTAGAAAAAAATCAGAATTCAAACAAAATTTCCAAACCTCAAAATTTATCCAAATAAAACAACATAAATTGTAACCAACAACAAGATAGTTTCTATGGCCCTGACATAGGAGCTAATATTTTACCTTCACCTCCAAATAGTAGCATGTTAGGAATTCAATGATAACCATTACCATAAGTATTGTACTCAATTATGAGGTAATAATCCAACCAATAAATAGGCATAAACTATTATTAATAATAGAAATGCTAATCTATAGTCCACCCCAATCAAGACCAAAGGTATAATTTTTGGTACTCTTTGACTAGTTTAATATATTTTGGTGTAATTAATAGTTTCATTTCTCTTTAAATTAATTTTAAGTTAAAAAATAAACCTTAATGAGTAATATAAAGATGTTATTTATAGTTTATCACCAAGAAAATATTATTTGTTTCAAGATTTTTAAACACATTGATCTTGATCTTGCAGTATTATAGACTCAAATAAATCTATTTTTTGACACCTTTAAGGTCTTATGACCTGATTATTGGCATGTGTTAGTTTCAAAAACATAAATAAAATATTTATTATTTCATAAAAGAGTAAAATGCCTTGATTATTTCAATAAACCTATGGAAATCCAAGGTGTTATAAAGCTTCATCCAATAATAATATTTCAACCTTGCAGCATAAAAAAGTAGTGAAAATGGTGTAAATTTTATTTTTTATAGTTAAATGAAATACCTAAAGAGAATAAACCTACTCTAAAATACTACCCTATCTTAGGAGAATTTGAGGACGTGTTTCCAGAAGAACTACCTAGTTTACCTTCTAATAGGGATTTTGAATTTTCCACTAACATAGTATCTAGATCTACACCTGTGTCTAAATCCGCATATTGGATGAATGTGGTTGATCTAAGAGACTTCAAAGTTTAGATACAAGAGATAATGGATAAAGGGATGATTAATCCAATTATATCACCTTGGGGATCCTAAGTTCTCTTCATAAATAATAAATATGGTAAATTGATGCTTTAAATTAATTACTGCATGATGAATAAATTCATCATTTATAACAACTATCCCATTCCTATAATTGATGATCTATTTGATCAAATAAATGAATTAGTTGTATTTTTTAAGATTGATCTCCATTCTTGGTATCAACAACTCTATATCAAATACAAATATGTATAAAATACTAATTTTAAAACAAGGTATGTGTACTATGAATTAATTGTGATGCCTTTTGGTCTAACAATCACAACTATTGGTGTGTTTTAGGATTTCTTGGATAAATTTTTATCGGTTTTCCTTTATGATATTTTGATATATTTTTAAATTGGGGTAGAACATGAGTAACATTTATGCTTACTTTTATAAATATTAATGCAACACAAATCATATGGTAAGTTTTCAAAGTGCTCATTTTATCAAATCCAAATTTACTACTTAGGTCATGTTATTTATGAAGAAAGACTTGCACTTGACCCATAAAGATTGTACCCATTAATTAATGGGCAATGCCTAAAAATGTACATGAGGAGTGTAATTTGATGAGGATTACTAGTTAGTATTGGAGGTTTTTATAAAACTTCTAAAAGGTTGTTATCCCTATCACTTCTTTACAACATAAGAGAGAGATTCAAATAGACTCTGCATTGTCAATCAACCTTCCAAAATTTTGAATACCTTTTAACATTATCACCTATCCTCATCATTTCACATCCTAATGGAAAATTTTAGATCTATATTAATGCTTATAAATTAGGCATTGAATCTATTTTGACTCAAGGTGGTAAAGTGGTTACATGTGAGTCTCAGACTCTAAAAACACATGAAAAAAGTTACCCAACCTATGATCATGAAATTACAATCATGGTTCATGCACTAAATCAATGGAAACATTTTATGCTTGGGAAATGTTGGCCACTTTTGGCCCACATAGAGATCTTTGCCTAGAAATGATTTGAGTAGGTGGACTTAATTTTGGTTGGAATGAGTGGTTCAAAGATAATCCATATCTTACAAATATTTTGAAACACTTTAAAGTTTACTTAAAGTGCATTTGGTCAAATTTTGAAGTAGAAATCATGGTGATTAAAGTAGTTCAAGGTCACGAAACAAGTCTATACAAGCTTCAAGTTTTCATAGTTCATTCTAACCTTCAAAGGTCCAACAATGGTTCAAACATAAATTTAGAAGAGCTTGCAAACTAAAAAGCTAAGTCTAAAACCTTTTATCTAGCTAATACTTATTGAGCATATTGTCTTGGACTTTTAATTGGCTAGGTTTAATTCTTGTAGATCTTTTTATTTGAATAAGTGTTAATAGTTTAGGCTAAGTGATAGTACTTCCTTTGGGCAAATTATTTTGAGTTATTTGACTAAGTGTTGGGAATTGTTTTGGACATTTTCTTTGAAAAAAAAATCCTAAAGTGTAAATTATTTTGAATATTTTTCCACAACATATGTCTTGATAAAAAATATTGTATTCAAAAGTCCTTAACACAAAGTTAGATTTTTATATGGGAAATTGTTTTGCAATAATTACCCCAAATATATAGTTACATTAGCCAAATTATCTTAGGGAAATTATTCTATTAGAGTGACATTTGCACCAGTGTCAAAGTTTAAGCTCAGTAATCATCCATTGGGGTCCAAAGATTGATGGTTACACAAACATCATTAACATTCCCATCAATGTCAATTGATAGGTGTGTATACATAAAATTTAAGTCACAGTAAATGACCATTAGTTTTCAAATATTTCAATAATGATCATCCAGACATCAAATATGTTCATGTAGATGTCAAATAAAAGCATGTAGACCTCACTTTTAATCCATATGAGATAGTCATTTGGATTTAAAAATTAGGATCAATGATCAGTGTTAAATCGTATAGAAGATCCAATGGTAAATGGTGACTAATAGGATAGTGGGCCCAGTCATATCAATGGCTCACATTCAATCATGAACTTAGATCTAATGGCACATGAGCAAGTTAAAGAGTCAATGGATCCTGAGTGAAAGGGTATGATTGACAAGTGTCAAGAGTACATTGAACTAGTAGAGGATTGATGACCAACAATCATCTAGATAAATAAAGATCACATATTTCAAGAGAGAGTTAATAGGTCAATGAGCTAAGTTAGTTTTTTATAACTAATGAGAAAAGGGGGAAAGCCTAGGAATTTTGAAAAAGGTTGAAGGAGTAGTTTTTTGACTAAGGAAAATTCAAAGGAATCGATCTTGAATAAGGGTCTGAGTTGAACTAGAATGAACACTGCCATTAGAAAGCCAAAGAAATAAAATAGGTCTTTTTAGACCTAAAATAGTTCAATGTTTTGTAACCATAGATCTTCATTAATATAATGGTTATAATAAAACCAATAAATAAGATTGGTTTTCAATTTATAGTAAAGCTATAATGTACCTATGATTGAATATTTCAAAGTGAGGAAGATACATGAAATTAAAGGAAGTATGTCCCATCCTTGAGCGTAGCCATACTCTCAACAAATAGCTTCTAAAATCAAACATGAGCATGGTCCTAAATATGAATATTTTACCTTTGAAATAAATAACTTTGATATAGAAGAGCTTATGAAGGTTTATGTAGTAGTTGATATTGTTCTTTACAACTTGTCTTGATTTTCATATCCTCCATCATGCCATAAAATGATAGAGTGACATTAATGTAAGAGTAGTCTCAAGGAGGATTATGGTGATGGTTGTTCTAAATAATATTGGGCTCATTAATGCCCTCTTTCTAGTGCCAATTTATCTCTCCCACCTTTTCTCTCCTATATATAATGTATTTGATCTATTGATTTGTATCCCCCAGCTAGAGATAGTGAATCTCTATCAAAATCACTTTGTAACACTCTCTTTAAGAAATATAAGACAATTTTTAGATTATAGTTGAATGTGAAGTGTGCTTTATTAAAATTTGATGTGTATAGTGTATGTTTATATTCATTATATATATGTTCTTCATGTAGCTTGATTCAATCTATTAGTTTCTTGTAGGTTGTGTGAAGTGTTAGCTAGTGATGTTCCTCTTGAAGTGTCATAAGTCTATAGTGTCTTATATAGACCTATCTCTTTTTGTCCTTCAAGTTGTGGGTCTCTTTTCATCCTTCATACAAAATACTCATACTTTCAACCTTGTCATATAATCTAACCAGTTCTTATCTTGATTGAATTTATTAGTAGTTATATAAGTGTTTAAGCTAAAAGTGGATTATTGAACATTTAGTGCATCACCACATATATTATAGATTTACATTCATTTATTTCTCTCCCTTTTCATCCCAATAACATATGTTTATTAAAATGGAATATATTATTATATCTGAGGAGCTAGTCTCATTAAAAATCCTAGAGGTCTAACCCAAGTTTAGGTAACCCATAGCCTAGGGCCATTCCCATATTGGACTAGATTTGAGAGTAGGACTTGAACATTTCTACTTTTAGTTAGGGTGTAATCTACATCCATAACAATTCTAGCATGCCTGATGGGACTAGTTCAAGAATAAGCTAAAGAATTAGTGTTATATTTGGCTAACAAGTGTAGTAGACACTCAATAACATCACCTAGTGGATCTAAACATCTTTAGTCCATAAAAGATAGCCCCTTACCTATACTCCAAGAAGAACAAGATCATCTATAATGGGTATCAACTTCTATTTTAGTGAAATTTTCAATAAGGAGAGTAAGATCATCCTTATCCCCTATCACAAGGCATAGTGTAAGCCACTCACCCCATAGAGCATAATCTACACCATTAAAAAGGTTCTATTCTAAGTGAGACCTATTTCCAATTTCATTCACAATGTTATTGAGGAATCAAGTTTTTTACTCTTTAATGGGGGAGCCCTCTTAACCTTAAGCAATATAATGACATCCTTATTGCCTCTTTAAAGAGTATACCATACTTTATAAGAGAAAAACCCACCACTCTTGTAGAGAACATTACTGACATTACAAACCTTTGTGTAATACATCACATTACATAAGAGAATGTAGCTATGAGACTACATCCTTGAAAGGAAAATCCCTATAATGGTATATAGGTTTAAATATTGCCTCAATCAATACCTAGGATTAGTTTGGTGAGTGCTTATGTAAAAATTTTGAGGATAAAAGTTACCATGTATTACTTGTGGAATAGGTTACCTCAATAAAAAGGGTACCCTAAGAATTTATGGTTGATTTTAACTATAGATTCCAAAATAATTGGGATAGGATCCTTGACATCATTAATACCATACCTAATTATGATTTATTTTACTATTTCAAAGCATTAAATTTAGATATTGTAGTCAAGATATAATATATGGGTGGGATAACTCTACCTAGGGTTTATGAGATAGCTATAAGAGAAAAAAAATATTTGATACAAGTAGGGAAACTCATGCCAAGACCTCTCATGCCACTTTTTCCTAAAATTTAGCCAACCCCACCTACCATTCATCCACTTCCCACTCAAAACAACCAAGTCCAACCTAATGATGGCCAAGTAAATAAATTTTCAAGGATTGAGAGCTTGATGAAGGCACAAAATAACAAGCTAGTGGCTTTAGAAAGATAATGATAGACTTCATATAAGATATACTCATACTAAGGTCTGTTTCAAACCTAATAACCTACTCAATCCTATAATAGACCTCCTTATCCATTAAACCAATAATCCCAAGTCCAACTTAATCAATTTAGATCTTATAATAGCTACAACCCTACAGCTACAAGTATCTTGAGAGCCTTGGTCCCTACAAAAAATAATCTTGCACAAATGGGTCAATGGAAATTAGGGGAATAATCTAATGAGATGGTAATGGTTACAAGTGGGTAGATGTATTAGGACCCTAGTTGGAAACATGTTCCTTTATCCTAGACCATGACACCATGCCTCCTCCACCATAAGGCCCTCTAATGAATCAAGGTAATATGCCTACCATGACATCATTAGAATCTCAAATTAAATAACAAGGAAGCATGGGTAATGCACCAGATGAAAGCATGTGTGTTAACTTTAAATAAGGGTAGCATATATTTGAACATGTAGTAACAAACTTTGGGCAGACTACATAAAGTCTAGATAAATCAGTTTCAGCTCATACTAGGTATAAAAGGAGGATGGATGATAATTTGGAGAAATCTAGGGCTTCTTAAACATGGCCACAAACTAGTCAATAGCATACCATTTTAAATATAGCTTCTAAATCTCATATAACTCAAAAAATACCATAAAATTAGAGACAACATCAAAATTTTCCTTTTGTTCCTCATATCACTCAAGTGCCAAGTGATGCTTCTACTTCCAAGGTGCAGTCCAAAGGTACTAGTTTTCCTTTCAATATTGTGGATCATTTGAAAAAGGATAATGTCACTATATTTATGTATGATACTCTATCCATTATAGGATAACGAGACATTCTTCAGCAAGAACTCTCCAAGCCTTCTCATATGAATGAGATAGCTAAAAAAGTGAACACTATTTTTACAAATAGTAGTTATCCTAATCCTAGTCAAGGTCCTAATCAAGTTCTTAATATTCAAGTACATAATGTTTTTCATCCCCTAAGGTTGTCAAACCCCCTCCATTCTATTTATCTTTTATCATTTATCATAAGAGACTTTTTACTGCATAATTATATGATAGATTTAGGTGTTTCAACCTTAGTTATGCCTAAAGCCATAGGAAATAAGCTTGGGCTTAAATATATACCTAATGGGAAAGGTTTTCTCTAGTTGAATGGTTCCCCCACTAAAATGGTAGGCATAGTGAAAGATCTTAATATCATATTGGTAGCTTTCCCAAAATGTGTCATCAGTCAAGATGTAATGGTTGTAGACCTACCCCTATATTTTTCCCTATGCCTATCTAGGGACTTTACTACAAATATTGGGGGATATTTGTCCTCTAACTGGTAATACATGTTTTTTAGGACAAAATATGAGACTAAGGTTACTATTAGGTCTGAAACTATCTTTAGGTTCCATCTAGAGCCTTATATGCCTAACCTTGCAAATGTCAACTGCACCATATTTGAGGAGGATGAAAATGTTAGTGAACAAGAGCCTCATGATCATCTTGATCTCATTTTAGACCTATATCTAGATGAATGAGTATCTGAAAACCATGGATTTGATCCCTTTAGTAATCTTGAAGTAGAATTAGGGGTGTAATGTCTGCATGAGGAGGGTGTTACTAAACATTGCTTAACTAACACCACTCAAGAAGAAGATGGTTTATGGACCTTATTATTTGGTGGCTCAAGGTAAAAATATGATATTAGAGCTAGGGTCATGTTGGTTTCACCTTTAAGTCAAAATTACTATTTAACTACAAGATTTCAATTTAGTTTCACTTCAAACATAGCTTAATATGAAGATCTTTTACATGGTTTGTAAGAGGCAAGAATAAGAGGTGTCAAACTTCTTCAAGTCAAAGGTGATAGTGAGATTGTTTTGAAACAAGTGAGAGGCATAAATAAAATCAATAACCATCATTTGAAAGCCTGCAAGCATCATGTATAGGATCTCATAGAAGACGTCTTGGCATTTAATAAATAATCCATACCAAGAGAGGCAAATCAACATGTAGATAGGCTTGCAACCATTAGAGCTTAGTATGAGGTTGTATATGAAGTCAAAGGAAACCAGATCTAAGGCAAGGTCAAGATCATATAAAATCTATTTGTACCTAATAATGAGGTAATTTTGTAGGTATTTGACAATTAGAACTAAATTATATGTTTTATAATGCAGGAATTAGAATTCTACCATAAAAATCAAAATAAGTTTCAACACTAGGATGATGATTAGATAATATAAATAATATCTAACAAGCTACCTATGAGGCTTGTGACATTAGAAATCATCTTCAATGAATATGACCAAGTGAGAAAAGGCAAGGCATGCATCTCAGCCAAAGAGGAACATTAGGAAAGGATAGAGATCTTCATGGGAAAATTGTTAAAGTTAGGAAATATTAATACAACAAAAGAGAGAGTTGCCTTTGTTTCTCTATGCCAATATTTCTTTGATGTAATTGTGTGGGAATACAAGTATTTTTAGGGATTTAACCCCAAACTTTCATAATACACCATTGAATTAGAGAGAAATATAAGATCAATCAGGTAGAAGTAAAGGCCTGTCAATCCAAAAGTGTAAGAGTTGATGATAAGGGATTTATTTAAGCTGATTGAGTCAAAGATCATATTCCCCATCAAACATTCCTCATGGGTGGAAAACCTTGTTTTATTAAGGAATAATAATGGGGAAATACGTTTATGTGTTGATTTTAGGGACCTTAATAAGGTGTCTCTAAAATAACATTACCCACTGCCCTCAATGGATCAAATTATTCAAAAGGTGGAAGGTTCTCATAGATTTTCATTGTTTGATGGATATTATAGCTATAATCAAATCATGGTTAAGGAAGAATATAGGCATAATACTACCTTCACCATAAAGTGGGGTAGTTATGCATATATGAAAATGTCCTTCAGACTATCTGATCCTGGAGAAACTTTATAGATGGAAATGGATGTTGGCTTTGAAGTTTTGATCAATGACATGGTGATTATCTACCTATATGGCATCACTATTTTCTCAAAGGACCCAACTGATCACATTACTCACTTGAGGTTAGTATTTGAAAGATGTAGAGAGTTTTGTGTGTCACTGAATCCTAAAAAAAGCATATTTGGTGTTGATAAGGATAGATTATTAGGCCATATAGTGTCTAAAGATGGTCTTTCCATAGACCCTGAAAGAGTTGAGTCCATCTTATCTCTACCCTTTCCCAAGCAAAAGAAGGGTCTGCATAGTTGTTTAGGAAAGATTAATTTTATAAGAAGATTTATTCCAAGCTTTGAAGAGACGGTCAAGCCTCTTACTCATAAGTTAAGAAAATGCAAAGATTTTACAATTTTACATGTAAAAAAGGAGGTAAGAGGAGTTTCAAGGTCATAAAGGAGGACATATCTCATGCACTTACACTTATTAACCCTAATTTTAACAAGGAATTCTACTTATATGCCTTCTCTACATTGGATGCAATCTCTGCCATGTTGATGTAGTAGAATGAGCAAGGTCTGGAATAGCCTATTGCTTTCTTCAATCAGGCCTTAGATGGGTATGAGGAGAGTTATATATTTGTATAAAATCATGTGCTTGTAGTAATGATATTTTTTAATAAATTTAGTCACATGGTATCCAATATTAAGATCATACTCATGGTGGTACACCCAAGTATTAAAGAGTTTATACTCAATAGACACCTCAATGAGAAAATAGTTGGATGGGTGAGAAAATGCATGGAGTATGAAATAAAAGTTAGATTTACAAATATTTTAAGGGGAAGATGGATGTGTGATCACCTTTTAGTAGAATTTAATAAAGATAAAGATCAAGTGTTAGTAGTATATGATGGCTAATAGATAGCTACAGATAACACACTCTTTAGTTGGACACATGATATAATTAGATTTTTTTACTTAGGAAAATGCCCTATGGGGATAGATAGATCCAAGATAATGCACTTTAGTTTGAAAATTATACCTTATGTCCTGATAGATGGATTACTTTTCAAGAGAGACATATGAGGCATTCTTTTGAGGTGTGTAGAATCAAGCCAAATAAATAAGTCACTTGAGTAGTTCTACGATGGTCCAGATGATGGGCATTTTGATGCCAAAACCAAAACCTATAAAATCATTATATATGGGTAATTTTGGCCCAAAACTTTTAGAGATGTTCACTCTTGGGTAAGGAAATTCCCAAAATGTGAAATGTTTGTTGGAAAGTAGAAACTAGTTGCCCTTCCCTTGCAACCCATATAAGTAGATCAACCCTTTATGCAATGGTGATTAAATTTTATAAGAATTATACACCCCTCTTAAATTAAAGGTAATAATGGATTATTATAGCTATAGACTAATTTACAATGTGAGTCAAAGTAGTTTCACTCAAGGAGACTAATGCAATTTTTATTTTGGACTTCTATGATAGCCTTGTGACCAAATTTGGTGTGCCATCTACAATTATTTTTGATAATGCATTGGATTTAAATAGTAGAAAGGTATGTTATTGGGCCCTTTCATATGGAATTTATCTCAAGGCAGCCTCTAACTATTACCCATGGGTCAATGGACTAACAAATGCCACCAATAAGAACCTAATAAGGATTATCAAAAGAAGTATGGAGGACAATTAGAGAGAGTGACATACTAGGCTAAGGACTACCCTATGGTTAGATAGAGTGACACTTAAGTAGCTAATAGATACTCCTTATACCTTTTATTCTATGGGAAATAGGCCAAACTTCTTATATCTCTTGATCTTCCTACATTAGAGCTTGCACATCAACTTGAGCTTCTAGAGGATGATGCTATGTAGGTAAGGTTGAATGAGCTAAGATAGATAGAAGAGAGAAGGGACACTATTATGCACATCATGTGGTTTAGATAACACCAGGTTAAGAGGACATTTGAAAAGAGATCATCCTCAAAAATATTTCAATAATATGAAATAGTCCTCAAATGGGATGAGGATCGTGAAAAACTTGAAAAGTACTCCAAGTTTGATAGTCTTTAGAGTGGACCTTATGTTATCACAAGTTACAAGGAGAGAAATATTTTTGAGATTGATAGGTTGAATGGAGAGAGCCTTCCCATACTTTTTAGTGGTAGGTATCTCAAGTTTTATTATTATTATTATTATTATTATTATTATTATTATTATTATTATTATTATTATTATTATTATTACTATTATTATTATTATTATTATTATTATTATTATTATTATTATTATTATTATTATTATATCATGATCCTTGTACATGGGTAGATAGGTTAGTATTTTCTCTAAGTTTTGTTACACATTGTTCTATTTATTTCAGGTAGTTGTTCATTTGTTGATCGTGTGTGTCGTGTTTGTTCAAGATGTTTCAAAGAGATAAGTAGAGTCTTTCTATAAATAATTCTTCATTTATCTAGCCATAATTAATGAGCTTGTTCAAAATTATAGGTTCCATGACTAGTAGGTTGGTCAAGCCAGTTGAGTCTTTGGAAATGTTGGCCACTTTTGGCCCACATAGAGATATTTTTTTAGAATGGTTTAAGCAAGTGGGCAAAATTATAGACACTGAATATCCACACACCATGATTCTAAGTGTTAAAATACCCATAGACTACCTTAGGACCCCCTTAGGACCATTTAACCTTTTGAACCCTAACCAAACCTAACTTATAGTTAGTTTAACTCAACTAGCTTAACCTAGCCTTTACCCACTTTTTCCCCTTTACCCTCAATTATCGATGGTTAGTTTGACCACCGATGATCACCCTAGACATCAATGGTTATAGTGCACCTCCTTAACTACCAACATGCAAACTCACCCACCTTGATTTTCTAAAAATAACTCATCCAAATCATGTTACAAGCCATTGCATGTGTGAGTTAAAATTAAAAGACTTCTTTTATGCCTTTTTACAACTCTCTTACCTTGCCTAGAAGAAGAGAGGAACAAAAAGGTGAAATGGATCTACAATTGTTAACAAGATCTTGTGTATCTAAAAGTTTATTTTTGTAGGTCAAGCATCATCAATAATATAGTGATCTAGCCATCATATTAGAGACCTAACTTATTGCCACCTCTCCACCAAGTTCTTAGGTACTATAACTCTATCAGAATCAAGCTAGATTCCACTAGTAGGTCAAATAACTCAACCATCCACCCAATCAACTTTTGATAAGACAAGTACTTATTTATTAGCAGTCATTTATTTTATTTCCAATTCAAAAACAACCCAAGTCTTACCCATCTTTTGAAATCCATCTTTTATATCTCATTAATTAGTGTTTCTACCAACTTGGATCCATATATAGTAAACATCAATGATTTTCTCAACCACTAATGGCATTTATAACCACCAACGGTCACCTCAACCACTAATGGTCACCTTAACCACTAATGATCAACCCAACTGATGATGGTCACTATGGCAGTGAAAACTAGCAAGCTATTTTTATCCACCCACCTCCAAACAAACCTAATTTTCTATGTTTTTCCTTGGTCATAGACCCCTTTCTAATTTTTTAAAACATAACCCAACCCCCTAGCACTAGTATTTATTAGCTTATCTTTATTTTAGTCATTTCTAGTCTAAATTTCTTAGCAAGCATTATTGTGTTCAATTATAGTACTTTTGGTTATTGATACAAGTACCTTATTTTATGTTTTATAAACTTAACTATTTAAAATGTGTGGATTGATAACCCCTGAGGAATTTATTGCTTCTAGGATCTAGCTATCACTAGGTAATCCACTCAACTATCTATCTAATGAATAAGTTTGCTTTAGTGTTTTCTTATCTATAGGTCATCCTCCCAAGCCAAGGAAGATTTATTCATAATCTTTAGATTCAATGTGTGCACAATCAAATAGGTTTTTCAACCATACCCATATTTAGTTTCTTCTTTTTCCTTTTCAAATAATAAGCAAAAATTTATTGAAACATTATGTCATGCCTGGTGGGACCCTTGAGTCTCTACTTGGGTTCTTGTTTTCTTGAATTTTCTCTATTTTATGCTCATTAACAAAATCAAAAGCTTTTTTTGGGCTTAAAATCAAGTACATAAATCAACTACTTAAAATTTTAATTCACATTGCTTAACATAAAATCAAAGTAATCTATCATAGCTTCACTCTTTGTTACACACACTAAACCAAACCACTTTCACTAGTTAAACACCAAACAAACTTGAGACAATTCCTCACTAGAATTTAATCACCTAGTGGTAACCTTACCCTTTCTCTACAATCCTACTTAGAGGTCATTATCAAGGGGAGAACCAACTCATCTCTCTGGTTGAGTATAATCTCTAGATATCAATATATTGGATAGGCACTTGACACCCTTATCTCTATAGTGTGTGAAGTGAGGGGGTAGGCCCCAATACCAAGACACATATTGATTATAATATAGATTATTTTTAAGCACCAAACACAACCTGAAACCAAACTTAGACTACCTCTTTAGTACTTGCTCTACAAGCCAATTTCAATCACACACTTTCTTAAGTCATAAGCCAAAATTGAAATTAATCAAAATTCTAGGGCTTAAAATATCTTTTAGAGTGTGATTTGATTTCTTTTATCATTTTCTTGTCTTCTCTTTGTTTGAGTAGTAAGGCTATTTATGCTTCCTCTCTATCATTTATCGTATGGTTCTCACTCACCACTAGCAAAGAGACCTTGTAGAGCAAAACCCATCACCAAGCCAACCTACCTCTTCCACCTCTTCATCCATGGACTATGTTTTCAATCCAATAGACTCTCTACACCCATCGAGAAGTTATATTTACTTGAGAAGTTCCTCAAGGAGATGCATATTTTACCACTTTCCTAGATAACAATCCTATAGCCTTGCAACATTATCTTACAACCATGTCTTACCATACCCCAACTTCAGCCCCACCCATATATCTACCTTTATGACATGCCTTTTCACCTCATGCAGAGTACATCTATTACCATAGTTACTACCTAATCATTAAATACCCAAGCTTCTTCATCAACCAAAAACCCCTTAGAGACTATTATAGAGAACTAACCAACCCAAACTACCGTTTCCCTTATACCTTCCACTCTTACCAACCACTCTTCTATAATAGGAATGTTTACCTCTAGCACTACCAACCTTCATTTATCTACCCCTAATATGTTAACCACTACTCTACTTTAAATCTTTATGGTGTCCATACCCTGTACCTTGCCACTGATGAGTATAAGGGTCATCACCCTCCCATCGATCACCAACCTAACTATCATTCCTACCCAACAAACACCCCTTACACCAAAATTTGTTCACATCCCTAACTTAAAAGGGAAATTACCCCTACCCACTACCAAAACACATACATATACTTACCCTTATGTATCTTCCACCCAACCATTGGCATCCACTTATCAATATGTGGTAGCCTCCAAACCTTTTACCCACTATTAGCATGTCTCCCTAGCATACATCTTACAACCTTTCAAGTGCACAACCCCAAGCTGACCTAATAAATATGTTTATGGATAATATGACCACCTTATATTTATTCATTTTAGGTGCTCACAACATCTTGTCATAAGACCAAATCTGTAATGAGCCCATCCATCCATCCATACCTATCAGGCCATATCCTCCCCAATGGGAAATTCTCAAGTTCTTTAAATTTCAAAGTAAGGAGGATCCTGAATAGCATCCTAGGGAATTTAGGTATGATTTTTATCTCATCACTTATGATTATTCCCTTCTTCTTTATACCTTCCCCATGTCTCTAGTCGGTCCATCATTAGATTGGTACAGTTCCATACCCAAGCACTCTCTTTTCTCCTTCACCCAACTAGTTCAAACCTTTTTGGACCACTTTTTGATCAATATCTCCAAAAAAATTTGTATCACAAACCTTTAATTCATCTATTAGTTTTATGATGAATCCATTTCCAATTTTGTGGCTCATTGGAGGAGCCTAATTAACCAACTCTCCTCCCTACCTCAACCCAAACTCATAGAGATCTTTGCTCAGGCATGTGCCAAGCATATCTCCTTTACATTGCATGTCTAAAGCTTCCAAAACTTTTATGAAGATTTTAATATATCATTTAAGTTAGATAAATGAGCCATTAATAAAGGAAAGCTAAAGCTAAAAAACAAGAACTCAACCTACATAACTAATGAAGCCTCTTCTTCCAAGACAAGTAACCAGTCTAATACCACTACCAAGAATAATGGAACTGTAAATATGATTTTCCTTAAAGATACTCCTCCACCTTCCATAAAACAAAATAAAAAACTTTATTTCCTCAAATAAAAACCTAAGGAACCAAAACTGGAATAACTAAAAGTAATTCACTCCACTTGGAGAATCCTATGCCTCCATCTTGGATAAGTTATTATAATCCAACATCATTCAACTTCCTCCTATCAAACCTCCTCAATAGTTTTATGCCTCTCATCCTACACCTATTTATTTCAATGATAAATATATGTGTGCCTTTCATTGGGTAATAAGACATGACCTCAATAGGTTTAACACCTTCAAGATCTTTGTATAATCCCTCATTGATAAGGGAGAGCTTATATTAGACAAACCTAATTCATCATCAAACAAAGCCTTTGATATATTTAGGTGGTCCTTACAAAACAATAATACTACCAATAATAATAGCAACAAAGTTGAGCACTCTCATGATACCCATACAATTAACATGGTCCTTGATTCACTCATTACTGAACCACCTAATACCTAATATTCTAGGCTTCCACCATCTATTGAGATAGGGGATTTGCCTTCCCTTACTTCAGACACTCAAACTAAGGAAATACCACCCTTTCTCCCTCCACTTATTAAGTTTTTGGATCCACTATCCTCCATTTCAAATAATATATTGGAATGATCAAGCATCACCACCCTATCTTTACCTTTAACTACTGAGCAACCTACTCCCCCTTCAAAAATCATTCTTGAGGAAGAAACCCCAATATCTAATCCTCCCATAGAGTAATCATCTATATCAACTTTACATCCTCTAATTTAGGAATAATATGAGGTTATCATCCTTGTGTCTCCACCTAGGGGATTATCTTTTAGGTCCACTATTCAGGGAATTAAACCAACCTATAAACCATTCTCTAGGCTAGTATAGAAATGAGAATTTTCTTCAAACCTAACATAGATCGAGCCACCTTCTGGAAATAATTAGGGCTACCTTATATCACCAAATAAGAACCTCAAAAATACCTATAGTAGACTAACCTACCACTTTTTCTATCTAAACTTCTACCCTACTAACCAAACCAATAATAACTTTTACCAATCTAACAATCCCTCAACCATCTAAGGCACCTAAACCCAAAGTGACCAAATCACCTTCTAAAACCAAACTAGTGAAACCTATCAAGAACCTTGGCACCTTCTCTACACCAAGCCTTAGCCACCCATCTGTAAATGTGGATCTTGTTTCACCAGAATTAGCAACCAAACATCAAACTAAAACAACTTAAGAAGTAAAACTACCTAAAGGTTTAAAGACTTGAATTTTACCTTCCTCAACCTTACCATCCATTTTGGGACCTCATCTCTCTACATTGAATATTGAATAATAAACCACTTATCCCTACCATGACCCCACCACCTATTTTGGTTACACCTTCACAGTTACTTTTTGAAGTACCTTTTTTCACCACATCAACAATACCTGAGTTGCCTACCTTTGTGATCTTCCACCTCTAGCTCATCAACCTCTTTGCCTAAATCTAAGTCATCAACCAAGTGAACCACCTTACCTAAAATACCTACCACCAAACATATCTCCTAACAACCTCCTACTTCAACCATTAAAGCAAAGACCGCTACACCCCTACCACCTTTAGTTGAATCATACTCAACCATTTTCCATAGGTTATTACAAACCTCTTATTTAACTTTACCCCCCATTAGTCCCTTTGACCCTATAGCCTACAAAATCATATGGTACAATGACCACCATGTGTGTTATTATCATAAGACACCCAACCATGATATGTAAAATTGTAAGGCTCTCCAAAACACTATACACTAGCTCTATGATGATGATGATATATTAATAGACAAAACATCAATGGGCACCATACCAATCCAACCACCAACCATACCTACCCAACACTTACCTGCTCCTCCAATCTCACCAAAGAGTGAAGATGAGTCTAACTAGTCTACTACTTCAACCTCTCCTTTTATTCATACTATCAACATGATCACAAGATCATGGTAGAAAGATAAGGGGAAGGATAAGTATCAATTCCATGGATGTATCTATCTTTAACCTCTAAACCAACCCATACCCATCCATCTCCATCTTCCACCAAACCCAAGGTGTCTATTTTAGGTGCCTCCTAATCTAATCCCTTAGAATCCATCAAGAGAGTTATTCTCAAGAAAATCTACTACACCTCAGTAAAGATGAGCTTGTATGAGTTGATCTCTACCTCTCCCCAGCACCACCAAGCACTAATAGATGTTTTTCAATCCATTAAGGTCCAATCTAAGGACCCCTAACCTCTAGAAACCTTTGTTGGCAAATTTCCAACCTTGTTAATTTGAAGGATTCAGAAATACCTTCCATCCATCCTAAGGACCTAGATCCCCCTAAATTTATTATTACTTACATTAACCAAACCCACATCAAATAGGTCATGGTTGATGGGGGAGATAACATTAACATCATATCCTCTCATGCCTACAACCAAATTATCTTGTTAGAAAATTTCATGTTCAAAACCTTGGCCATTATTCAATCATTCAATGATACCATGGCCACTACCTTGGGAACTATCATCCTTCATATCTATTTAGGACCCTGCATGCTCCCCAAACTTTTATATGTTGTGGAAGGTAAATTCTAATACAATATTTTATTGGCATAACCTTGGATTCACTACATGGGTTATATTCCCTCTACCTTCTACCATTACATTAATTTTGAGCACAAAGGCTAGGTCATCACCATCCAAGCTAACCCAAGTCCTTTCCCAACATGAAACATGACCTATCACCCCAATGATGTCCTCATACCCCCATCTAAAACACCCTCAATCACTAAAATCCAACCTTCAACCACTAAAGTAGATATCATATCCCCTTATACCAATGTGGCATCAACTAGTTCCTCTATCCCTTTAAACCAAATTCCCACCATAGACCCTTTGGAATCAATGTTCCATCACCTTTCACTAGGGTATTATCACTTCTTATCCTTTGATGCTTTCCCTACTCCTCATGAGTGTAGGTAATTTACCAACCAACTAGGATATGAACCTAATGACAAGATTATTATTCACTTTAGACCTATCCATCATCAAACCTATTTTGTTTATGGGATACTTGACAAACCCCTTGGTGCTTCTACCACCTCTCTTTTATCTTGACTATTCACCACTAGTTTCTCTTACCTAGATAAACTAAGTTTCACCAAAATATACCTCCATTGGTGTGCTTGGAAAGGCTTTGGTTTACATGGTATGAGCATGGCCCATATGAATTACTCACCATCAAAACTATGAAGTTACATGATAAGTATGAATTTGGTTTCATTTTACCTAATAAGAAGAAATCTAAACAAACCATCATTACCATTATTCAAGAAGATGCCCCTTCCTCACTGACCTCACCTCCACTTGCATGTGAGTATGATGACATCATCCCACCTAAATTTTTTCCATTAACATGATCAACCTTGGACTTTTGACTTATCAAAAGGATGGGGTGACCATAACCATCCCTTTGACCCATCCTAAGATGATAGGAGAAAACTCTATTACCATTAACACTATTCATTTCTAGGATGATGACTCTATTCTCACCTATCTTGGTACCCTAGATTCTTCAATACATAAATCCCTTCCTCCTGAGACCTCAACCATGTTGAATTAATCTACCATGGATATCAATTTGGGCACTTTAGATAACCCTCACATTGTCATAATTGACCAATTATTAAATGCAGAAGAACTTTAAGATTTCCCCTCTTTCCTCCAAACTTCAACATCACCTATGATTAGTCTTATATAAATATGCCTAAGATTGACCCCATAATTACCACCCATAACATAGTCAAAAACCATGATTCCAAGCCTATCAAGTAGAAGCTTTAATGCGTGTACCCTCACATAGCCCTTTTCATCAAAAAAGAACTTTAACATCTCTTATCTATCAATTTCATTCAACCCATTGACTACCCCTAATGGGTATTGAATGTTGTACCTATCACCTAAACCATAGGGGGACTACATATTTGTGTATAATTTTATGAACTCAACCTTGCCTACCCTAAATATGACTTTCCTCTATTGAGCATCGACTAGCTTGTTGATATTATAGCTAGCCATGAGATGTTATCTTTCATCGATGGATTCTTGGGTTATAATTAGATCATCATTACCCCTAAATATTAACACAAAATTGGATTTACCACCCCTTAGGGAACTTTTACTATAGATTAATGCTTTTTGGACTAAATAATGTTGGTCTAACCTACCATCATGTCATGACCTATATCTTCCATGACCTGATCCATATAATTGTCAAAGACTACGTGAATAACTTTATTGAAAAATCCAAACTCTAAAAGGATCACTTGGTCATTCTTAAGATCATCTTTGAACACCTCATTCATTACCATGTCCACTTTAGCCCCAAGAAATGCATTTTTGGGGTCTTGTCAAGAAAAATTCTTGGCTTCAATATCTCTCTTCATGGAATCAATGTTGATCCCACCAAAATTAAAGCCATCCTTGACATGGTCCCTCTAACCAGCCTAAATCAAATCCATAATTTGTAGGAGATGCTCCAATCGATTTTTCACTTCATCTCCTAGCTCTTGGACTTATGTCAACCCTTGTAACACCTTCTAAATAAGGATGTATCTTTTAAGTGGAATAGTGATTACCAAAAGGCCTTTAATTCACTCAAAAAATACCTTTTATCTCTACATATCCTCACCCCTCCCAAGGATGGCCAACCTTTCTACCTATATATCTCCACCATTGACCATTCCCTAGGGGCAATGTTAGATCATCAAGATGAACAACACAAAGATCAAGTCATCTACTACATTAGCCACATGATTGTAGAGTACAAGACTCAATATACCCATACTAAGAATCTCTGCTTAGATTTAGTCTTCATGGTCACCAAACTTTGTCACTACCTTCTCAACCATAAAACCTATCATATCTAACATTAATCCACTCAAGTACATGCACTCTAAGCCATACCAAAACTAGCATATGTTCAAGTGGCTCATGCTCTTATTAGAGTTTGATCTTGAGTTATTTCAACAAAATTTAATTAAAGGAAAATTTATTAATGTCCACTTGGCCAAGGAACCTTTATCATATAACCAACCTCCTCCTCTTTAGTTTCCTAATGAGTCCATCATGACCCTCTCTCAATAGAATTTTACCTATCAAGTCACCATTTTCTTTGACAAATCAAAATTTCAATGTGGTAGGGGAGCTAGTATCATCCTTATCCCATTTCATGGTGAACCTATTCCTTTGTCCTTCAATCTTGATTTTGAATGTACCAACAAAATGGCTGAGTATGAAGCCCTAGTGATAAGTGCTCAAACTACCTTATCCCTAAGAGTTAAAATTATCATTATCTTTGGTGAATCCCAACTTTTGGTAAATCAAATCAACAACTATTACTAGTGTAAAAATGATGTTTTACAATAGTATAAGTAACTAGTTGATGAACTCTTAGCATAATTTAGTTATTTCTAGCCTCTCTAGAATATCATTCAACTCCATGATGAACATGGTGTTAATGAAATTTTTAGTAGATTATGGAGTTTAACTATTAGTTATTTCTAGCCTCTCTAGGAATTTTCAAAGAGTGTTTATTCAAAGTAACTCATGCTATACCATACTAAGAGGTATCCTTTATAAGTATAACTTTGATGGCCTCCTCTTATGTTGCCTATGTAGTCATTAATCCTCTCACACTATCAAGGAAGTACATGATGGTATTTATGGGGAACACTTAAGTGGCCTCATTATGTCTAAGCACATCCTTCATCTTAGCTATTACTAGCCTACCCTTAACTAGGACTGTTATCATTATGTGAAAAAAGTGTGTCAAGTGTCAATAACACACCAATTTACATCATGTACCTAGCCATAGCCTTCAAGTTTCCTTCAAATTTTAGCCCTTCTCATAATGGGGTCTAGATCTTATTGTTGAAATCAACCCTCATTCTTCATAGTGACACCATTCTATCATCACTATAATTGAATATTTTACCAAGTGGGTAGAGGTTATCCCTCCAGTCTTGACCAAAGCATAAAATATTGTTGAATTTATCAACCATCATATCATTTGTCACTTTGGTGTTCATCATAATATTATCATTAACAATGGTAAATCCTTTAAGAATAAGAAATTTTAGGGTTTATGTGATGCATTTAGCATTAAGTTTAGTTTTTTCTTGCCCTATCACCCTTAAGCTAATGCACAGACAAAAGCCTCTAACAAAACTCTTAATAAGATACTAACTAAAATGGTCAATGAATTTATTTGGGATTGGAATTTACACATCCCCTTCACCTTATAGGCATATTGTACCAACATTAGGACCCCTATGGGTACTACCCCCTTTTATCTTTTATTTCGAGAAGAGGCCATCTTACCTCTCAAATTCCAAATCCCATCTCTTCGTATCTCTTTACAAGATCTCATTTATGAGAGTGATTATTGTCAGCACCATCTAGCCCAGCTAGAGATACTCGATGAACATCATTTATTATACCTCACCCACCTCCATGTCTATCAAGATCACATCAAGTGTGCCTATGATAAACACCTTAAAGAGTGAGAATTCAATATTTGAGATCTCATCCTAAAGGAGAATCAACATGTCACTAATATGGAAAAAAGAAAGCAAGGTAAGTTTGCTTTCAATTGGCTCAGACCTTATATCATAACCCATAATTATGGATTAAGAGCTTACCAATTATCTTCTCTTAAAGGCCACCCAGATCCTGAGCCCTTCAATGTTTTGCATCTACATCTATTCTTTTGTTAATAAGGATTAAGCCCACCTTTTTTCTAACTTAATTTCATCCCTTTCTATCCACCCACATTCCATCTCCCTATTTTGAGGTCAACCAATTAAAATATGAATCATGTAATTATCCATCATAGTCATAGCCTGATCTTGAATAATGGGTACCATGGATCTACCCATGGCATGGTTCTCATGGTACTTTCTACCCCTTTTCAAGATGGATCCCCATTATCATTTCCACCTAAACCTTTTTTGCACTTAAGCAACCTTCTTGTGCTTTTAGTTTTTCCTTCATAAAAGTGAAGCACTAAGCCAACCTAAGCAAGTCTATGTCAATCAAAGTCAAAGAAATCAAAGTAAACCATCCTTATCATTAGCAATCATGGGTCATTCCTATAATTTGTAGACTTCTCCCTTGAAGGACAATTATTGAAACTTTATTTGAAATTGCTAAATATAAGGTATACTTCTCCCTTGAAGGATAGCTATCAAAATCATTAAACAAAGCACATAAACTTATACCACTCCCTTAAATGGTAGCTGAGTAAATCATTTGTTAAAATCATATAAATTTCTTGGAAGCTTCCCATATCGATCAACTTCCCATATATAGTAATAAAGAAAAATACCCATTATCACAATTAAAAAAAATCTATAATTGGCTCTCAAGTAGTATAATAAGGTAGATGCCATAATCATCTTTCACAAATAGACTTCCCACATTGATCATTCTACACTCTACATGGCATAGACTTGTTTATACATACACTTTAAACACCTATAGAAGAGGCATACTAGTCTCACAAGACTAATCCATTCTCACCCAACTCTCCTATTAGCAAGGGATTTTGATCTTACTCAACATTATGTGGTCAAAACACCTTTTAACCAACTAATGAATTCTAATGTGAAGCATTTGAAGGGATTATGTTCATTAAACCAATCCAACTTTAGTTTTATTTTGGTCCTTGTCAATGAAGAATCATCTTGCTCTCTTATTATCCTATCATGACTAGTTGATATTTGCATTATAGCATTAGTCTCTTGATTATATTCTTTATTCTCCCCTCTAGTGTTGTTAATTAAACTACCTCATGTGTTTTATCATAAACATTAACAATAAGCATAAGCATAATCATACCAAGCATGATAATCACATCTATAAGTAATTAAAACAATCGACCATTTTCCACCACATGTCAAAATATAAATAATGAAGTATATACTCATTAATATTTAGCATGTCGTAAGCAACCATAAGCATAACCATAAATCAAAACCATCTCATGCCTAGCTAAGCATATATCAACATCTACACAATCATGGAATAAGCATAATCCATAAGCAATAAAAATAAACATCAAACCATAAAACCATGAACATGATCATAAATAAAAATCATATATAATCTATACATAAAATAACATAACAATGTGTATAACCAGCTAGATATGTCTCTATCTCAAAGTGTAAATCTCATTACATCAGTAACAGGTTGATATAAAAATCATGTACATGTGTGTGTCATAACATATTACATCATGTTACTGGGGAACTGCTAACATCAGCTCCAATTTCACTATCATTTTCATATGGTGTATATCCTCCTAAAATGCCTATCTATCCCCCACTAAAGTGGCCTACTGACCTAGAGTCACCACAACTACCCCACCTACTAAACTAAATCTATATTCAGCCCATCAAGGTTGCTCAAGATACTATGTTATAATAATATCCTCATAGTTCCTCAACTCCTCCACGTGGCCAAATACCATGCCATAGGGATCATACCTAGTGGCACTCTTACCAGTGTTGTCACTGCTCCTACCCTCTACCTTAAGGTGTCACTCTCCTAGGTCACCAAGCCAAGTGAGGTCCTGACCTAATCTCTCTCACCTATCATAGTGTAAACCTAACCTTTTAATGTCACAATCTAGCCTTGTAATGTGGCCACCTAACCTTGTAACCCTATAATCTATGCCTATGTGGTAACTAGTGCTACCCCTACCTGACCATCAAGGCTGCTTCCTTATAGTTATACTTATGGATCCCCACAAGCTAGATCCACATCCATATCCTACTGACCACCATAATCCCACCCGAAATTGGGTGATGTATAAAGTATCTAGTACCATGATGCATAACTAATAATAAAACCAACATAATCAACCCCTATTCTAATAGGTGGCTCCTCATGATCAAGGACCACCTCCTTTGGCTATGGCTTGGGTAACAAAAACTCAACATCCTCCCTTTTGTACCTCAGTAATGGACCTATAATCCCCTACACTAAGCCAAACTACTTGTGAACTCTATCAAAGGGAATGATCTCCTCTCCTCTCATAGATCCATCTCCAACTCTACAATGATAATGTATGATAGTTGTAGAGGGCCCACCTAGGAAATCCAACATATGGATTCCATACCACATCCCCAAAAATAAGGCCATCTAATGCATCCCTAAACCAATCAATATCTCTGGCACCCACTCCATCTCCTATGAGTGCATAGTCACCCCTCCATCACATAAATCCCACTCTAAAATTCATCTAAGTATAACCCTCCCATGGTAGCCCCAATAGTCTCAAAACCCTAAAGTGATCATATTCCCAATAGTGGATCACAAACCTCATGTTGATCCCATATCACCTATGATCTTAGAATCCCCTTAGATTCCTTTAGATATAAACTAGTAAAATTGGCACCCACTCAAATAATGTCTTGCCAAGTAACATCTCCACCAACACACGCAACAGTAGATAAGGAAAATACCCACTACTCAAGTCTGAAAATGAAAAATAATAAACTACCATCATCATCATGATCATAAAATGCCTCTCATCTAGATCTCTCTAATATAATGGCCCATAACCAAAACTACTAGCATACCACCTAAAAATGGCTTGATCTTTACCATATAGAAGTTCTATCTACTCATCCCTCTCCTTGATCTCTATTTCATATATCAACTCCCATTAAATGGATAATTATGTGATCCTATAAACATCCTCTAGTAGGATGGTCATCTCTCCTATTAGTAAAAGGAAGGTGTTTATGGACAGATCCCATCTCTCAATGAGGGCCATGATCATCACTGTTGGGGATCAACCAATAATTTGATTACATTTATGAAAGCAATAAACATGAAATTAAATCAGAATGATAAATAGCAAAGAACAAGATATACAAGAAACCACCCTGAAAACTTATATTAAACTCTTTACAAAAGGAATACAATTGAAGAAACTTCTTTCTTCCACACCTCTCTCAGATGTATAGATCTCTCTCTAGATCTCTTTCCCTCAAGAGCTCTCTCTCTCTCAAGTACAATCAACTCCAACAACCTGGAATGATTCACATATACAATTCTATACTGTTCTTTCTCAACACTCTACATTACACTACAATAAGCTAAGAAGATCTAATCCTATATATAGAATTAGGAAACTTGAGCATGCCTTTACAACCAATAGGTATGCCTCTTAAACAATGGCTCTAAAATAGTCTTACTAATAATAGAGACGCGGACTTAAGACTATGACTTAATCCCATCATGCAAACACTTAGTTTTGTCCACAAAAATAGCTTTCTAGATGCACAGGTAACCGATGTCAGTTCTTGCTTGCTTGCCTGTGACCGATGTCGGCCAATCCTTGCTAACACCGACATCTTTTGAACTGCTCCTGATTGACGTCGATCACTCTTGATCGATGCTAGTGACTGTGTAAACCTACAACTATCAAATCTGCTCACTTGGTGAAGCTTTTAGGCTCCACACCTTAACAATCTCCCACTTGGAGATAAATAGTTGCACTAGTACCTATACAGCAACATCTTCTAGCTCCTCCATCTTCAACTCAATCATGAAGACCAACAGAAGTTGAATGAAGATTCAACTTCTCCTTTGTAACTGGCTTGGTTAACATATCAGCAGGATTCTTATCTGTATGGATCTTCTCCAGCTTCAACTCACCATCCTCCAATACCTGTCTTATGAAGTGGTACCTAAGCTGTATGTGCTTTGTTCTTGAATGAAAGGCTGAATTCTTAGCCAAATGAATTGCACTCTGACTATCACTATATAATCTGCAACTCTCTTGCTCCTTTCCAAGCTCTTCCATGAACCATGTCATCCATATCATCTCTTTGCTAGCCTCTGTGACTACAATATACTCTGCTTCTATAGTTGACAAGGCAACAACCTTCTGTAACTTTGATATCTAGCTAACCGCCGTTCCACCAATAGTGAAAACATATCTTTTGGTGCTCCTCCTACCATCCAAATCACCTGCCATAGCTGAATCTACATAACCATGTAGAGAAGTATCTGAACCTCCATAGCACAAATTCCTACTGTTGGTTCCTCTTAGATATCTAAGGATCCACTGAACTACTTTCCAGTGTTCCTTTCCTAGATTGGCCATATACTTACTTACAACTCCCACTGCTTGGGCAATATCTAGTCTAGTACACACCATTGCATACATTAAACTCCCTACTACAGAAGAATATGGAACTCTACTCATGTACTCTACCTCATCATGTGAATTAGGACATTGTTCTTTACTCAATTTAAAATGTCTAGCCAAAGGTGTGCTTACTGGTTTTGCATCCTGCATATTGAACCATTTCAACACCTTGTTCACATAGTCCTCCTGAGACAAAATCAACCTATGATTTTTCTTGTCTCTCTTAATGCTCATGCCAAGGATTTTCTTTGTTGCTCCCAAATCCTTCATAGCAAATGTGTGAGCTAATTTCACCTTAAGCTCAGAGATATCCTGCATGTGTGATCCTGCAACTAGAATATCATCTACATACAATAATAGAATAATATATCTACCATTATCCAATCTCTTAAAATATACAAAATGGTCAGATTGACACCTACTGTAGCCATACTCAGTCATAAACCTGTCAAATCTCAAATACCACTGTCTAAGAGCTTGCTTGAGGCCATACAAGCTTTTCCTCAATTTGCACACTAACTTCTCCTTACCTTTGACCTCAAATCTTTCCAGCTATTCCATATATATTTCCTCATCCAAATCTCCATGAAGAAATGTTGTCTTAACATCAAACTGCTCAAGATGCAAATCCTCAATAGCAACCAAAGACAATACAACCCATATAGAAGTCATTTTAACAAGAGAAAAAATCTCACCAAAATCAATACCTGGCTTTTATACAAATCCTTTCACTACCAATCTGGCCTTATATCTCATCTGTTTGTTCTCACCTTCCTTCAATCTATAGGTCTATCTGTTCTTCAGTGTCCTCTTACCAGCTGGCAACTCAACCAAATCCCATGTTTGGTTCTCTTTCAAGGACTCCATTTCCTCAACCATGCCATGCTCCCACTAATTCTTGGACTCCACCTATATTGCTTCTTCAAAACTCTCTGGTTCTCCACCATCAGTAAGCAATAAATAGAATAATGAAGGAGAATATCAAATTGGAGGTTTACTTACCCTTTCTAACCTCCTGATGGGCATCTGAGACTCATCCACAACACGCTGTCTGCCCAAATTCTTTGACAATGACTGACCTCAGTCACTTCCAGGCTTGTAACTGGCTGACGTCAGTTCTGCCTGACCGATGTCAATTTTTGTCCTACTAACATCGGTCACTATATGATCGACATTAGTTTTTGTCCTGCCAATGTCAGTTCCTGACTGGCCAATGTCGGTCTCTGTGTTTTCTTGTTTGTGATTAATTTTTCTCACGAGCTCATTTTGGACCGTCACCTCGTCCAATTCTCCATTGCTCTGCCCAGATTGATTCAGCTTCTTGAGTTGATCACTATACATCACTTTTTCATTGAAAACAACATCACATCTCCTACTTATCTTGTTAGTTCCTAGATTCCAAAACCTAAATCCAAAATCATCAGAGCCATAGCCAATAAATGTGCACCTCATAGACTTAGCATCCAGCTTCTTTCTATTTTCCTTATCAACGTGCACAAAGGCTTCACAACCAAAAACTTTGAAAAATGAGAGATCTACCTTTTTACCTATCCATGCCTCTTCTAGAATTCCACCATCCAGAGCTGTAGAGGGTCCTTTGTTAATCAGGTACACTGTAGTATCAACAGCTTCTGCCCAAAACTCTAAGGGCAAACCAGCAAGCAATCTCATACACCTTGCATGCTCCATAATTGTTCTATTCATCCTTTCAACAACTCCATTTTTCTGAGGTGTCCTTGGAACCATCCTTTGCCTATGGATTCCATGCATATAACAATACCAATTGAACTTATAGCTACAGAACTTACCACCATTGTCAGATCTTAGGCACTTCAATCTCTTGCTTGTTTCATTCTCAACCATAGCTTTCCAAATCTTAAAAGTCTCAAATACATCAGATTTCTTCTTAATAAAATAGATCCATACCTTTCTTGTAGCATCATCTATGAATGAAACATAGTACTGTGATCTTCCAATAGAAGCAACCTGAGCCAGTCCCCACACGTCTGTGTGAACAAGCTGTAACTTATGCTTCTTTTTTGTTGACCCAGTCTTGAGAAAACTCACTCTCTTCTATTTTCCAAAAACATAGTGCTCACAAAAATCCAGATCTATGCTTTTTAAATCTGAAAGCTTACCTTTTGACTTAAGAATTGACATTCCCTTCTCACTCATGTGGCCAAGCCTTGAGTGCCACAATTTTGCATCCACATCTGAAGTAGATAATACAGAAGGAGAATTGTTAGTAACACAATTACATAAATAGAGAGTACCTACTCTCTTACCTATGGCCATAAAAAGTGCACCCTTGGTCACCTTCTAAGATTCAGCTGTGAGAGTTACTATACAACCCTCATCCCCTAACTTTCCTACAGAAATCAAATTTCTCTTCAAGCTAGGAACATGCATAACATCTCTCAACACCCATGTGTTGCCATTCTACATTTTCAGTTGCACTTTACCTTTGCCAATAATTTTACAAGGCTCATCATCCCCTAAATACACTATTCCAAAATCTCCATGGACATAGTCACTAAAATATTCTCTATTAGGGGTAGCATGAAAAGATGCACCAGAATCTAACACCCAAGATTCTATATTATTATGCAAAGAGAATATTAAAGCATCTTATGTAATACCTGCAACCTTTTCTTCTTGTTTTCCTTTGTGTTGATTTTCCTCCTTAGGCTTTGACTAGCAATCTCTGCTTATGTGCCCAATCTTTCCATAATTCCAGCATTGTGGCTTCCTGCCATTTCTGGATTTAGATCTACCTCTCACCTTTGACTTAAACCTTGATCTCCCTTTCTTGCTCTTCTCTTTTTTCCTTCCCCTGCTCTCAAAACTTAAAGCATTCCCTGATGTTTCCTATGTGCTTTTCCTACGAATTTCCTCATTCAAGATAACATTAACAACATCCTCTACTTTTAAAATATTTGAAGCAGATGCAGTATTACTAACTGCCATTACTAAGCTATGCTAGCTTTCAGGCAAAGAACATAATATTAAAAGAGATTTAATTTCATCATCAAACACAATATTGACTAAACTTAATTGATTTACAATTCCATGGAAATCATTTAGATGATTAGATTCAGATCCACCTTCCTGCATACACAAATTAAATAACTACTTCATAAGATATACCTTATTAGAAGCTGAGGGTTTTTCATATAAATTTGATAAAGTAGTCATCAACTCTACCATTGTCTTTGCCTGTGATAAATTAGATATCACAGTAGATGCTAGACTTAGTCTTATAGACCCCAGAGCCTTTCTATCAAGAACTTCCCATTCTTCATCATCCATGTTTGTGGGCTTCTTAGCAATCCCACCTAACAGTAAGTATAGATCTTTCTGATACAAATAATCCTCTATCTGCATTCTCCAATGTTGATAATTTTTGCCATTAAACTTCTCCATTATTAGTTTACTTTCTTCTACCATTGCTTCTCCCACTCAAACAAAAATCCCTGTAGAAACCCCTATGAGTACCCTGTAATCAATACACACTACACAGATCTGAACCACTTGTTAGTGAACCTAAGCTCTGAACCTACAACCAAGGCTCTGATACCACTTGTTGGAGATCAACCAACAATGTTGATTACACTTATGAAATCAATAAACATGGAATTAAATTAGAATGATAAGTAACTAGAATGATAAATAGCAAAGAACAAGAGATACAAGAAACCACCCTGAAAACTTGTATTAAACTCTTTACAAAAGGAATACAATTGAAGAAACTTCTTTCTTCCACACCTCTCTCAGATGTACAGATCTCTCTCTAGATCTCTTTCCCTCAAGAGCACGCTCTCTCTCAAGTACAATCAACTCCAACAACCTGGAATGATTCACATATACAATTCTATATTGTTCTTTCTCAACACTCTACATTACACTACAATAAGCTAAGAAGATCTAATCCTATATATAGAATTAGGAAACTTGAGCATGCCTTTACAACCAATAGTTATGCCTCTTAAATAAGGGCTCTAAAATAGTCTTACTAATAATAGAGACGTGGACTTAAGACTATGACTTAATCCCATCATGCAAACACTAAATTTTGTCCACGAAAATAGCTTTCTGGATGCACAGGTAACCAATGTTGGTTCCTACCTGCTTGCCTGTGACCAATGTCGACTGATCCCTACCAATGCCAGCATCTTTTGAATTGCTCCTAACTGACGTCGGTCGCTCCTAACCGATGCCAGTGACTGTGTAAACTTGCAACTATCAAATTTGCTCACTTGGTGAAGCTTTTAGGCTCCACACCTTAACAATCACTACATCTCACAATAAGCATTGGTAGTGCCTTATGGCTCCAAGCTTGACCTCCCCCATGTGTGTCCAATCATCCTTGGTCATCCTTCCATGGATATCCATAAATATCCTAGGAACCTAATCCCTCATTTGGATCTAATTTCATGCCTACAAAAATCAAAGTTAGCATGCATGCTTAGTTTTCCATTTCTATTGCTCATTCCCAAATCTACCTCTTTATCAACCTAAACCTATCAAAATATTCTAATACTAACCCCCAACCATTACCTCTACATCTTTACCTCTCATGAATCTCACCTGCCAAAAATTTTAACACCTACCTTAACCTATCAAATGAATAGATAACTCTTTTTTCCATCAAACACCTAAACCTTTTTTACTCGCCATTTCTAATTGAAACCTACCATATATCCATTATCCTTTAAACATTTTAAAATGCTAAAAATATTTTCAAACACACCATTTCCTTTATTTTTTATAAACCACTTGGCCACTCTATTGACCACCAATGGTCATTATGACCACTGATAGGTAAGTGACCATTTATATTTGATACTCAACCATCGATGGTGAAGATTAACCATCAAAGATTAGGTAGAACCATTGATAATCACTATGTGTGACTATTGGTGGTAAAATACCTAACCTTACACTACAAAAAAACTACTAGAACAACACTAATCTAACCAATAAGCTACCTATCTTTATACTATACCCCCAACCTGAATTCCCTTTCAATTACAAATTTCATCAAATCACTTTTATAAAAATAGGAAAAACCTAAATTTAGGTCAAAACCCTACCATACCAACTGCATAATACCCAAATTCAACTTTAAATAAACCAAATCCATTAATATACCAATTTAAAACACCACCTACCTCATTCCTCAACCTTTATCAAGGATGGAGACCATGTCCCACTACATGGATACATCCTCACCCAACCTACATCCTTCATCCCAATAGGTCACCTACACATGCTTCTAACCAATCATCAACCACCAAGTTAGCAAAACATTTAGTCAACCCTCTCATATAAAACACCAAAATCACCAACTCACCCAAAGGATGGAAAACATGGAAGTCAAATAGTAAAAGTGAAAATGATTTTTCATTTTCACTTTTTTGTTTCAACCTTTTAAGGTTTCCCACTAATTTTTTATGGTTAGGGTGACCATCGATAATTGATCATGGGACCCTTGATCGTTGATGGTTAGGAAACCCACATTTTAAATTATTTAGGAACCCATACCTAAGTGCCAAATTTTTGGAGATTGCCTTCTCCCATAAACCCAAACCCACCCATGGAGACTACCTTTTCTACCCACCCTGACCACCTTGTCACCTCATCATAGGTCTATTTTGACCCAACTAGTATGCATTTTGTGACACTTTTTGCCTAACCCTTTGATCATATCAACAACATTTCCATGTTGACCCTTTTTGAAATTATACCACCTCATGCTTACCTAACCCACTTGTGTCTTTTTTGGAGCATTTCCTACTTCAAATACCCATGACACTTGACCTATTTATGTTTTCTATGGGAACACTTCCTACAGTGGATACCCACAGAATCACTAACCTTGTCTAGGAGACTAATAGGTATACCCAGCCACCATGCCTAAACATGGTCACATGGTACATTGGTCACTTATCTTTCTAGCATCATCCTTTATTATTTTTAACCATGGTAACCTAGTCTTTATGTGATCTTGGCTATTGCACCTTTTATTACTCTTTGCATGCATGTTTGGGCCTTAGTGCCCAACCTATCACCCACCTTCATGCCAACCACCTTCAACATCACCTTCACCCTCCTTAGAAAACCCACACTTAATTATACTTTACCTAATCATCTCCTAGTTTGAGGGGGGAAACCTCCACCCATACTCAGGGAAATCAATAGACCTTTGACCAAAATCAATTTTTTTTCATTTATTGATTCAAGTTGTATAGAAAAAGGGGTAAATTGTAGACACAAAAAATTTTCACATTGTGATTTTGAGTGTCAAAATAACCCTAAACTCCCTTGGGACCCCCTTGGGATAATTTAACCTTCCAACCCCTAGTCGAACCTAACCTGTAGTTAGTTTAACTCAATTGGCTTAACCTAGCCTGTACCCACTTTTTTTCCTTTGCCCTCAACCATTGATGATCACCCTGACTGTCAATAATCAAGGTGCACCTATTTAAACACCAACATACAAACTCACCTACCTTAATTTTATAAAAATAACTCATATAAATATTATTATAAACCATTACATGTGTAATTTAAAATTATAAGGCCTAGTTTACACCTTGTTGTAACTCTCTTGCCTTACCTATAAGAAGAGAAGAACAAGAAGGTGAAATGGATCTATAATTATTATTAAGATGTTGTGTATCCAAGAGTTTCTTTTTGTGGGTCAAGAATCATTAGCAATCTAGAAATCCAACCATCATATTAGAGATTTGAATTGTCACTACCTCTCCACCAAGTTCTTAAGTACCATTACTCTATCAGAATTGAGTTAGATTCCACCAATAGGTTAACTAACTCAACCATCTACCCAATCAACTTTTGGTAAGATAAGTACTTATTTCTCAACATTCATTTACTTTATTTTCATTTTTCAAACAACCCAAGTCTTACCCATATCTCAAAATCCATATTTTGGATCTCATTAATTAGTATCATTACCAACCCAAATCCATACATAGTAACCTTCGATGGTTGTCTCAACTATCGATAATTTGTCTAACCACTGATGGTCACCTCAACCATAAATGATCACCTTAACCATCAATGGTTATCCTAACTACTCATGATCACTATGGAAATGAAAACCAACAAGATATTTTCACCCACCTACCTCTAACCAAATTTAATTTTATATGGTCTTGCTTGTTCACAGATTCCTTTCTAATTTTTTAAAGCATACCCCAACCCCCTAGCACTAGTATTAATTAGCTTATCACTATTTTAATCATTTATAGTCTATATTTCTTAACAATCATTCTTGTGTTCAATTCTATTACCTTTGATTATTGATGTATGTACCTTATTTTCTATTTTATAAACTTAAAAATTTAAAACATGTGGATTGACAGCCCTTGAGGAAGCTCTTGCTTCTTGGATCTAGCTATCACTAGCCAATCTGCTCAACTATCTATCTAATGAACAAGTTTCATTTAGTGATTTCTTATCTACAATTCATCCTCCCAAGACAAAGAAGAGCTCTTCACAATCTTCTAATTTAACATGCACATAATCAAACACTTTAAAGTTTACTTAAAGTACATTTGGTCAAATTTTAAAGAAGTAGACTTCATGGTGATCAAAGCAATTTAAGGTCACAAAACAAGTCTACACAATCTTCAAGTTTTCATAGTTCATTCAAGCTTTCAAAGGTGTAACAATGGTTCAAGCACAAATTTAGAAGACCCTATAGACTAAAAATCTTAGTCCAAAACCTTTTATTTGGCTAAGTCTTTACTTAGCATATTGTCTTAGGATTTTAATTAGATAGGTTCAATTCTTGTAGACCTTTTTATTTGTCTAAGTGTTAATATTTTTGGTTAATTGATAATACTTCCTTTGATTAAATTATTTCAAGTTATTTGACTAAGTGTTGGGAATTGTTTCGAATATTTTTTTTGAAACAAAAATCCTGAAGTGAAAATTCTTTCAAACATTTTTTGTACAAAAAATATCCCAATACAAAAGCCTACATCCAAAAGTCCCAAAGATAAAGATAGATTCCTCTTAGGGAAATTGTTCTACAATAATTCCCTTGAAGATATAGTTGCATCACCTAAAATGGCTTAGGTAAATTGTTTCAGTAGAGTGAAATTCATGCAAGTGTCAAAGTTCAAACTTAGCAGTCATCCATTAGGGTCCAAAGATTTATGGTCATGAAGACATCATTGATGTTCCCATAGACATCAATTGATGGGTACATACATGTTAAATTTAAGTCACAGTAAATAACCATTGGTTTTAAAATATATTAAGGATGGCCATGTAGACATCAAATACATTTGCTTAGATGTCAAGTACAAGCACACAAATGTAAATTTTAAGCCTTGTGGAAAGCTATTTGGATTCAAAAAGTAGGATCAATGATCCGCATTCAATCATAAAGAAGATCTAACAGGGAATGATGATTAATAGGATAGTGGGCCTAGGTAGATCAATGGATTTCACTCAATCATATATTCATATATAATAGCATGCAATAAAGATAAAGAGTCAGTGGATATTGAGTATAAGGGCATGATTATCAAGTGTCAAGAGTGCATTGAACTGGTAGATTATCGATGATCAATAGTCATCTAGACAAAAAAAGATTGGATGGTATGAGAGAGAGTCAATAGGTCAATGAGTTTAGTCAATTTTTGATAGGTAATGAGTAAAGGGTGAAAGCCTAAGAATGTTGACAGAGGTTGAAGGGGTATTTTTTTACTAAGGCAAATGCAAAGGAATCAAGCTCGAATAAGGGACCAAGTTTAGCCAAAATGAACTAGTAAGATTGAACATCACCATTAGAAATATGAAGAGATAAAATAGGTATTTCTAGACATAAAACAGTTTGATACTATGAAGCCCATAGATCTTCATTAATATAATAAATATAGGAAAACCAATAAATAATATTGGTTTTAGTCTATAATAAAGCTATAATAGACATATGCTTGAATATTTTTAAGTTGGGTAGATATATGAAATTAATGGAGGAGCATATTGTCCTTGAGCATGGCCATAATCTCAACAAATTGATGCTAAAAGTAGATAGGAGCATGGTCCTAAATATAAATATTTTTCCCTTAAAATAAAGTAATTTGATACAAAATAGCTTGAGAAGGTTCATGTAGTAGTTGAGATTGTTCATTACAACTTGTCTTGATTTTCATATCCTCCATCATGCCAAAAAAGGATAGAATAACATTAATGCAAGAGCAGGCTTGAGGAGGATTGTGGTGATGGTTATTTTGAATGAGATTGGACTCATTAATTCCCTCTTTATATCACCAATTTCTCTCTCCCACATTTTCTCTTCTTATATATACTAGCTTTGAGCTCTTAATTTGCATCCCTCAGCTAGAAATAATGAAGCTCTATCAAAATCACTTTGTAACACTCTCTTGAAGTAATATAATATAGTTTTTAGATTCTATTTTAATGTGAAGTGTGCTTTATTGATGTTTTATGTGAAGAGTGTATGTTCATATTCATCATCTATATGTTATTCATGTACCTCGCTTCAATTCTATTGGTTGCTTGTAGGTTGTGTGAAGTGTTAGATAGTGGCATTTCTCGTGAAGTGTCATAAGTTCATAATGTCTTAAATAGACCTATCTATTTCTATATTTTAATTTTTAGGTATCTTTTCAGTTTTCATACAAAATACTCATTCTTGCAACTTTGTCATAGAATCTAGCATGTTCTTATCTTGATTGAATTCATTAGTAGTCATAGAAGTGTCTAAGCTAAAAGTGGATTATTGAACATTTGATGCATGACCACATTTAGTAAAGATTTACATTAATTAATTTCTATCATTTTTCATCTTAATATCATAGGTTTAGTAAAAAGGACTATATTTTTATATCTAAGGAACTAGCCTCATTAAAAATCCTAGAGGTCTGAGCCAAGTTTAGGTAACCCACAGCCTAGGGTCATTCCCATGTTGGACTAGATTTGAGAGTAGGACTTGAACATTTCTAATTTCATTTAGGGTGAAATATACATCCATAACAAGAAACATTTCGAAATAATGTTTGATCAATGAAAACTTGTGCATTAATTCACTCAAGATGAATTGAATGTGAGGCATAGAAGGTGGTTTTATTTTATTAACTTTGATACTAATATTAACTATGTAAACTAATAAAAAAATAGAGTGGTTTATGCTCTTAGTAGAAGAGCTTATATTACTACAATTTCTATTTTCAGATCAAATTTTATAAATCTTGTTCTAATTCTATAACAAATTGACCCTGAATATAGAAACTTCTGTGTTGATTTGTCTAATATAACATCATAAATATATGTTTATGATTTTTCTTTAAATGTGGATGAAACCAATGTAGAATATTTTTTCCTAATTGTGGGACTATAAGTGAAATGATATTGAAATAAGGTCATATTTTACCTCATTTCACTCATCTAGATGTCACAAAGATGACACATAAACTAAAAAAAATCTATCTCAGATTGAAGAAGAATATAACTACTTTCATATCAAAGTTTTTGGAATATCATCATGTTAAGATTGAACATTATAATATTTTTTGTTTTTTTTACCCACATGTAATTTTAGATAGAAAGTGGGTTATTATCTCAATGGATTTTATCACAGAACTACTGAAGTCTTGAATTAGGCATGATACAATTCTTGTTGTGATTGATAAACTAATAATAGTTTCCCAATTTACTGTAGGTAATGTGATTGATGATGCCCCCTTTCTTGCTATTTTTTTAAAAAGGAAATAGTTCACCTTCATGGTGTTTCAAGAGTTATTATCTATTACATAAATAAGTTATTCACTACCAGATTTTCACACACCTTGATGGATGTAAATTAAATTCTAGTTAAACTTATCATCCAAAAATGGATGCCCAAATTGAATGGATAAACTTCATAGTTTAAGATAAGTTAAAAATGCATGGAATGAAACATATGTCCAAATGGGAGGATTAAATCCACTTTTTTGAATTTTTATATAAAAACACTTGTCATTATGTTATTAAAATGACACATTATAAATCTATGCATGGGAGAAAGTTCAGAACTCCCATTGGTTGGGATAGTTTGGAAAACTATGTTTTCAGAACCAAAAAATTTGTAATATTATGATGAATAAATGTTTTTTATTCATCAAAGGTTATATTTCTATTCTAATAGGTAGAAACATTATGATAATTTAAAATATGATTGAGATAATTTGAGGTGGTAGATAAAGTTTTCTTGAGAGTAAAACCTCATAAAAGCTATATTAATTTTGGAAAAACATCAAAACTAGCTCCATGATTTTTAGGTCCATTAAAAATCATGTAAAATATCATCCTTATTACTTATAATTTATCTATTCTTCCTTATATGTATATAATTAATGATGTTATTCATGTGGCACTACTATGAAAGTGTGTTTTTGGTCCTCATATTTTGGACTAGGATAATCTACAGGTGGTGGATTAGGATATGATTCAATTGGAATCCATAAACATCATGTCCCATCACAAAATTAGTATAATAAATAGAAATTTATAATAAATGTTGGTTTAATGGAATCAAAATAGTGAGAATAGTTCAACCTTGGAAGATGAAAATATTTTTTTGGCAACATTGTCCTCAATTATTTGATTAGGATTTCGGATAGTGTCACCTTTAAGGGGGAGGGGTGGATGCCATATCCCATCTAGACCTATTTTTATTTTCACACATTGTTACTATGTTTTATGATACATTAGGATTATTTGATGCATTGATATATAAATATTTTACTTTTTGATAATTTATTATGATATTAAAGACATGTTACAAATTGATGTAATACAATTTTCATATTTAATTTGGTTTATATTATAGTGTATTAGTACTACCAATGTCATGTTTATGATTATAAGTAATAGATAAGTAATGAGCTAGGTTCAAACTTGGAACATCTTGTTAGGAATGGGTTTTAGTTCATATAGGTAAATGATTGTGAAAGGTGAATGTATAATATCCATTCAATTTACCATCTATGTGTGTTTTTATTTTGTCTTATGAACTTTCCAATAATGTGCTGGTTATTTCTAATTACATTTGTACACCATCTTTGGCACTTCACCAATTGTGAATCTTGGTCTTTATTGATTGCATCTTTGCATGCCTTTATTATTGGTGAAACAATTAAGTTTTGTTGTATTATGTAGCACTTGTTATATTTGTCTTGTTAAAACATATAATTTAAAATTAATTGGACTTACCCATGGTGAAAAAAATAATTATCAAAAGATGTTTCTTTAAAATTTAACATTTTAAAACCTATTCAATCATGGACATGATATTGACTTGGGTATCATGGTATTTAAATGATTTTATTATGTTAATTGTTCATTTCTCAACCTTAGCATAAGTTTTGTTGTTAACATTCAAACGATTTTGGTTTACTTAATCATTATAGATTAGGGGTTTTTTAGGAACCCTCACTGGGTTTATAGTGTTTATTGAGACAAAAGTGAAGAAGTTTATGGATAACTATGTGTTGCTTTGGTGACCATGAATGTATGTAGTTATTCAAAATTTTGATGGGGAGTTTGTTATAGTTTGAATGAACTATTTACATGAGGAAATAAAGGTTAAAAATTATTCCTTGTGGATGGTATAAACATTGTTTTTATTTTCCATTTTGGATTCAATTTGAAGATTTAAGCAAAAGTAGAGATTTAAAAAAAAAAGGAAATAATCAAAATATAGTCATACATTTTGCTCTTAAATGAGTAAGTTTGCATTTAAATTATTTTATAGAATACATGGTTATAAATGTGTGTAAAAACCTTGAAAGTTAAAATGGGTTATGTGAGAGGCAAGTTCTCTTATGGATATCCTCTATGGTTCTATCTACTATATGGTTATCATGTATAGCTTGAATACTACTTGTTTTAGTGTTAAAACTAAATCTCAATGAAATTATGTGGAAAACCATGTGGGTATGAACATTTAGATCCATATATCCCTTTTGATGCTATAAATATGAACTGTAAAAAAATATAGTTGGTGTTCACTCTCCTTTTTGAAAATGATTATGTGTGTTCTTATTCTAGTGTATTTCCTATTAGTTGTGTTGAGCAATGTATTTTATTTATTTGAGGTGTTTTTTTTAATTTTAGCCTTGTTTATTAAACCAAGATATCATACTTAAACCTATTTTAGCCTCAAATAATTGGTTAGGGTTATTAGGTACCACCATTAGATTGGCTCATTTTATACATGTATTGGTCTATGTGCCTAGATACATAGTTGTTTGTAGCTAGTTATCTTATTTTTTCATTTTAGGATTATTAATGATGGTTTAAATGATATTTAGGAACTATTTTATTATATTTATAATTCATTTTTCATATAAACTCATACTTGTATGCCATTGAAATGTGAAAAGTTATTTAGTAATTTTAAAACTATTTGGGGGAACCTGCAATAGTTGCTTTAAGTTGTAGAAGCCTTTGGGCAAAATGCCTTGAGTTTGTAAGTGAAAAATATTGATTTGTTTTATAGAAAAGGGTAATTATGTTTATAATAATAAAACCTTGTAAACATTTTTATATTATTAAATTGTTGTACCATTTTTAACAGAAATGAATGTATAATCTGACTAAATGTTAGAACTATTCCAAGTGGTATTCATTGTTGTACCTTTGGGTTGTGAATGAAAACTTAGATGAAACTCCAAGAATTCAACCTTATTGGAGAGAAAAAAACAAGTATTGATAAATTATTTTATTATTATTTATTTTGTAAGATAAGATCTTGTGCACTGTTTTAGTTTTTTTGTTAATAATTTAAAAATATTATGCTATTGATATTTAGCACTATTTGGAGTTTAAGGTTTTTAAAATAAAGAATAAGGTTTTAATATCCTATATCCAAATTTGTTTACAAATTTATTCTAGTGTATTAATATTTGATTTAATTAATCTAAGTTTGAGTTGTAATTGATTAAGTGGTTTCTTTACCAACTCTATTTAAAACATATGTAGTTTTATTATGAAAAACTTTTTTCCTCTACATATTTGGTTCTTGATTAATAAATAAATTGGAATTTTAAATTATGCTAACATTCATATTTTATTATGGTTAGGGTGATGAAGATTGAAAAAGTGGCTAGAACTTACTCTCATAAATTATTCATTGGTATAAAGATATGTTGAGAAATAATTTAAGTTATAAGTCATCTTTATGTTGTTCATCTTGCTTATTTTTATATTATGTTTCACTTTGACTAAGTTCTTGGTTTTACAATGAATAGTTCACTATTTACTTGCATTAATAAATTTAGTTGTGTATTTTTCTATGCTTGGGTACTCACTCAAATTCATTTAAGTTAATGTAGTTTTACGCATGTTGATTAGTAAACCCATAATGTATGATGGGTATGTAATTATTTATTTTATGTCAATGATGGTCCTTGTACTTCTTAAAATGTATGTACAAAATCTTCATATTTAGCTTGGTTGAGGTTGTGAAGCCTTGACAATATATGTAAACTTGTAGGTTTTATTGTATTTTCCATTTATTGTAAGATAGAATCTAGTTGAAAATAAATTACATAATGTTTATTTCAATACATATTTTCATTATCTTATCAAATTTAATTTATTTTTGGTTAATGTGGAAGTTTACTATTATTCTATAGAACATAAACCTATTATCTTGATGTGCATTTGTTAGATGAAAATTTATATAATGGCATTCTATTTATAAGGTAAAGCAAATTAATTTTTTTGAATTCCACTCTTAAATTTATGTAACCCTACTTAGTTATTATTTACATGCATAACAATTTGAATAATGTTTTATAGTAACTATTATTTAAGAATACTTGCTTTATAAAATTGAGATCAATGTAATATAATAGTTTTAACTGATATTGCATCACTAAGTGATTAAGGTAGTTATTGTATTTAGATGATAATTATAAGGTGATTCTATGGTGGATGTTTAATAAATTTTTAATATTGATCGTAATCTAGTTGTGTATAATTGATTTAAGTTAAATGACTTCGTTGTAAGTTATAAAAATGTATCATAGATCTCATAAGGAATACTCATAATAGTTATTTTATTTCTTAGTACATCATTTAGAGGACTTATTAAATAACTAACTTAAAATCTTAAATCTTATAATGACCTAAACCGTATAAGGTCTTACAATGTGGAAGTGAAATTTTTCTCTCAACAAAATTGTAATATGGATTCAATTTGTTAACATAGTGCATACTTGTCCTTTAAAAATAATGAAATGAATAGATTATGAACTGAAAGTGAAATTTGATATATGAGTTATGTTTAAAGAGGTTTCTAATATAATCATGGAATTAACCTTAAATAACTCAAGTTGGAAAAGTATATTTAGTTAATAATGTGATAAGGATTTCTCCTTTATCATTATTGAAAACGTGAAGAAATGTTTGGGAAAAGTTTAAAACTCAAGAAGTGTTAATTTTTTAAAGACTTGCAGGCCCTTAGGAACTTCCTTATTTTCATTGATAATTTAAACTATATATTATCATACTATAATATGTGGTATATTAATGTAACTTTCCTAGATTTGTGTAATTTTTCATAATTAAATAATGTCCATCATTGTGTAAGACACACTAACATGGAGTTCAAAATATTTTTAATGAATTATTGAATCATTATTTCTGAGACACTCTTCCAAAAATAAAGACCCTAGATTGGTTATCTAAGCCAAATATACACTATAATTATGTCTTTGAAGTAGTTACAATCATTCTTTACTAGTCTTCCTTATTTTTAGAAGGAAAATGTCTTGCAAAGGATAAGTGGCATGCCTTGGGTTTAATGTTGTAAATTATGAATGACACTTGACTTATTATTTATACCATTAATAACTATCATGGGTGGATGAAATATTATCATAAAACTTCAATAATGTGTCAAAATTGGTTAAACATGTGCAATAATTATTGTTGGAAAACAAACATCATAACCTTAAAAGTCAAAAAGATTGTGGGTTGATTTATGGGTATTTATGACAGTGGTGTAAGAGTTGAGTTCTATTCTAGTAAATTTGAGTAAGCTTTGGCTTTAAACTTATTTTGGTGTATTACATGATGATGAGGACTCAAGCCTACAATAGCAATAGAAATTTTGGTATTTATATGGTTGACAACCATAATCATAATGAAAATGTTGGAAATAATGTTGGTGATGATCATGTCATAAAAAATTGATGGTAAGAAAAATGCTAATAATAGTGCCAAAAAAACCAAGACAAACAACATCCTTGGGATGTTTCATAACATTTAAATCCATATGGAAACTTATGGTCAAATGTAGACTAATCTATAAATCTATAAGAAGGTAATGAGAAGGAATCACCAAGGGATTAAAATCTAAGGCAACAAAAAAATGTTATGGATTCCATATTTAAGGAGCTTAATAAGATTCCATCTCCTACTTTATCTGGTGGATAATCTAGAGATGATGTTGAAGCATGGTTATTTAACTTATAGAAATACTTTACTTTTCACAATATGGACTCAAATGTTAAAGCTTGTATTAGAGTCTACCAATTGGTAGTGATGATGCCCTATGTTGGCATAATTTACGTTCTCTCAAGGGTTATGACCCAATTACTCTCTCATGGGAAACCTTTGAGAGACAATTTATGAAGATGTACTTGAATATTACCTTCAAACAACAAAACATTAATAGTATTTTAACTTCTAAAATAGGTACTATGACTATTTTTGAGTATGAGAAAAAAAATCAGCCTCCTCCATTATTTAAACTACATGCATGATGAAAATACTAAAGTTACCAAGTTAAAGATAGGATTGAAATAAATATGCATGCATTATGTGATCATATTAACCCATGTACATTGGATATTTCCATAAAATATGGACATCATAAACAATAAAAAAAAGTTTTGCCAAGGTCAAGATAACATTATCTAAATAGTAGGCTACATTATAATTAAAAAATAACATTTCCTCTTGTGATTAAAAAATTTAAATAAGTTTGATAAAAAAAGGGATTTTGTGAAAAAAAGACATTAATTATATAAAATTATATAATTCAAATAGATGTTCCAAACCTTAGAACTGTTCAAAACAAAAAAAATGAAAACCATAACCAATAACAAGATAGCTTATGTGGCCCTACCACAAGAGTTGATATTATGCCTTTACCTCCAAAACCTTTTGTATCATAATGGGAATGACATGATAACCATTACTACAAGTATTTTCTTTATCTATGAGGTAATAGTCAACTAGTTAATCATAGGGTTTATGTTGCTTTTAACTAATAAATATTGATCTACACTCCACCCCAATCTAGACTAGAGGTATAATTTCTAGTTTTTCTTTGACTGTTTTAATATATTTTGGTGAAAATGATAGTTTTTTCTCCTAAAATTGCTTTTAATTGAAAAACTAAACCCTTTATACTAATATAAGGATGGTAGGTAGATATTTGCATGGGGAAAATACTATTTATTTTAGAATGTTTAGAACAAATTGAGCTTGATCTTGGGGTCCTAAAGGCTCAAATAAATCTATTTTAGCACTTATAGGGTCTTATGAATTGATTATTATCATGGATTGGCTAAAAAAACATCAATCAAATCTTAATTTATTCAACAAAAGATTACAATGCCTTGACAATGTCATTAAACCTATGGAAATCCAAGGTGTTATAAATTCTTCAGCCAAAAGTACTCTTTCAACCTTACATCTAAAAAATAATAGTGAGAAAATGTTGAAAACTATATTATGTATAGTTGAATAAAGTCACTAAATAAAACTAACCTAGTCTACAAGACTAACCTATCTTAAGAGAATTTAAATGTGTGTTTATGGAAAAACTGAATGGTTTAACTCTTAAGAGGGAGTTTGACTTTTTCATTGACATAATACCTATATTTTCACTTTCATATAAATACCCATACCAAATTAATGTGGTAGATATAAGATAACTCAAAGCTCAATTGTAGGAGTTGATGGATAAAGGATTTATTATGACAAGTGTGTCACCTTGGGGAGTCCCAATTGTCTTCATAAATAATAAGGATGTTAAATTGAGTATTTTCATTGACTACCACATGCTAAATAAATCCACCTTTAAAAAAATCCCATTCTTATAATTAATTATTTGTTTTATTAAATGAATCAAAAAACTATATTTTATAATATATATTCATTTGGGGTATCACCAAATCTACACCAAAGATGAATATGTGCATAAAATTACTTTGAGAATAAGGTATAGGCATTATGAATTAATTATTATGACTTTTGGACTAATAAATTCACCTATATTTTCATGAATCTTATGAACAATGTGTTTCAGTATTTATTGGATAAATTTGTATTGGTTCTCCTTGATGATATTATAGTTTATTCTAAGAATGAGTAATAACATGAGAAGCATTGATGCTTAATTTTTCAAATATTAAGGCATCACAATTTGTATGGTAAGTTTTTAATGTACTCATTTTATCAAGGATAAATTCACTACTTAGGACATGTTATTTCTTAAGGACTTGCAATTAACCATGTAAGGGTTACAACCATTAATGATTGAACAAATCCTAAAAATGTACATGAGGTGCCTAGATTCATGGGGTTTTATGGTTACTATCAGAGTTTGGTATAAACTTATCAAATATTGATAGACATATCACTTCATTTCAAAAAAGGGAGAGATAATCGAATGGACTCCACAATGTGAATCAACCTTCCAAAATTTGAAATAAATATTAACTTAAACACCTATCCTCACCATTATAAATCATAATGGTAACTTTGAAATATGGGTTGATGTTTGTAAATTATCCATCAAATTTATTTTGACTCAAAATTTAAAATTGGTTGCCTATATTTATTTCAATCTCAAAACACATAAACATAATTACCCAACCCATGATCTTGAACTTGTAACAATGGTTCATGCACTTAAACAATGCAAACATTTTCTTATTTGGAAATAATTCAAAGTAAAACTTGATCACCTTAACCTTGGGAATTTATTCACTCAATATGAGTTGAATTTGAGGCAAAGAAGGTGGTTGGAATTTATTCACAACTTTGATACTAATATTTAATATGTAAATTAAAAATAAAATAGAGTGGTTGATGTTCATAGTATAAGAACATATATTATTGCAATTTTTGTTTTAAGGTCAAATTTTAGAAATTATGTTCTATCTCAGTATAAAATTGGCCCTAAATGCCAAGTTTTATTGTTTGATTAATATAATATAACAACAACAACAACCAAAAAAAAATTGTTGATTTTTATTTAGATGTAGATGGATTGATAAAACATTAAGGCATAATAATTGTTCTTGATTATTTGAATCTAAAGGAACAAGTGTTGAAATAAGTGCATATTACACCTCATTTTTCTCATATAGGTGTTAAGATGACAGATGAATTGAAAAAATATTTATTTCTTATTTGGGTTAAATAAGGATGTAGTTAAATTTTTAGTAATGTGTCTAGAATGTAAGCATGTTAAGGTTGAACATTATCATTTTGATGGTTTTTTGTACCCACATGTAATTCTATAAATTAAGTGGGATGTTATCTCAATATATTTCATTACAAGACTACCTATGCCTCAAAGTAGACATGATACAATTATTTTTATAATCAATAAATTGATAAAAGTTACTTATTTTATTATGAGTAATGTGACTGATGATGCCCAATTTATTGCTAAAAATTATGTGAAGTAAATAGTCTGCCATCATGGTGTTTTAGAAGTGATTGTCTATGACATAGATAATTTGTTCACTTCTATATTTTTGAAGACCATGATGGTTACATTTAGTAAAAAATTAAATTTTATTTTAGATTATTATCCAAAAATGGATGGCACAACTAAATAGATGAGGCTCATAGTTGAATATATTCTAAGAATGTATGTAATGGACCAAAAATCCAATGGGAGGACTACTTCCACTTGGTTGAATTTTAATTTTAAAATACTTATCATTATGGTTTCAATCTAACACCTTTCAAATCCTTATATGGGTGAAAGTGCAAAACTCTTTTTAGATGGGATACCTTGTAAAATTGTGTGTTTTTAGAACCATAAACTTTAGAATACTATTAAAAATAAATGGTTATTATTCATCAAAGGTTAAAGGTTGCCTCTAACCTGAACAAAATTTATTTTGATTTAAAAAGGCCACCAAGATAATTTGAGGTGGAAAATAAAGTTTTATTGAGAGTAAGACCTCAAAAAATATCTATTAATTTTGGTAGAGCATCAAACCTAGATCCATTATTTGTTGGTCTATTCGACATTATGGAAAATATTGACCATGTTTCTTATCATCTATCTCTTGATCCTTCTCTTTCTAGTATTTAGTATGTTTTCATGTGGCACTACTAATAAATTATGCTTCTAAACCTTATCATATTATAATCAAGAATAATATCAATGTGGTATAATAGGATATGATTCATATAGAACCCATCAATATCTTATTGTCAATATGATTGTCATGCATGTCAAAAGGGACATTATGAACATGTTATTGATGTTCAAGGTTGAGTATGGTGATTTGAGGATGTGAAATTGATCCTATAATATGTTAAGGATGATTATAATGCTTTTTCATATGATTTTAATTCATCCAATTCTTCATATTTATCATCTAGACATTTTGTGTTTATGACAGGGAAATCTGAGAAGGTAGTTTGTTGATGTCACCATTGCCACGTGTGGATGAGTCTAGGGAAGTTGGTCATATGGTTTTGATATCATTAGTCCCTAGTTATTATGAACCATATTTTAATTCATGAATTAAATCATAGTTGAATATATGCATGAGTAAATTTGGGCTCTCAGGCATTTTGATAGTGTTTTCCCACACAGTCAAATTTGCAAATTGTAAGAAAAAGATAAATAGGAATTTTTATGATGGCATATATTTAATGTGTGAGGTTTTATATATCATAAAAATATATTTATGTAATACCTTATATGAGAGGATATTATTCACTAAAATACAATTCATTTAATGTAAAGCATCAAAAGTTATGCAAGAACAAAGTTGACCTTTCAGGCAGTTCTAAGCATAGTTAGCTCTGTGGTAGAATAATTTGAGTGAGAAAATTAATGGTTTTCTATCTCACACACATGAAGTATTAAAGAATAAATAATCATATGGGTTTTTTCATTTTCATGCCTAGTTTATATAGTCTAAATTTTATAATAGGCAGATGAGTGAAGCAAAAGATATGAAGGTGCAAGGTTAGCCTTCTAGGGATAATTGAGATGGTCCCCAGACTTAGAAAAAATTTCACAAGGTAAAGTTTTAACTTGTTTAAATATCAATAGTTAAAACTTAATCATACATTAAAGATCCAATAAAGCTTAGAAAAGTTAATTTTTCAAAGGCACCTCTGAGTAAATGTGTTAGTGACAAGTGTCACAATCATAGAGCTTACATAGTAAATATAAGAAATGGTTTAAAGTCAATTAGTCAATGATCAATGCAAGGACGCCAAGTGTCTAAATAGTGGGAAATTAAAACAATGTGAAGAAGGAATATGCTAAATCAAGTTTCACATTATTTAGAGCTAATAAAAGATAAAGATTGAGCTTGTTAGAATATCTAACGATGAGTGGTTGATTGTGTAAAGAAGATCCAATGGAGTGAGTGGACTCAGATGAGATTAAGTGTTTCACATTTAAGGAGATAGAAGTGAGTTAAAGACTAAGTTTATTTGATGAGATCAATAGAGTGCATTCATTCTAAAGGCTCAGGAAGTAGTGAGATGAGATAAAGATCTTGATGTTTAATGTTAAGTTAGAATTAAAGTTCATGCAAATTTGGAGATCTAATGGTCAGTGAGAGTTCAGATTAGAAAGATCAATGAAATCATTTTAAAGGTTAGAATGTTAAAGTTTGAAAGTGTACAAAGATTGAACGGAGCATGTAAGCCTATCAAATCTTGATCTAATGGATACATTTTAAAGTTGAGCAATTTTAATGAAGACCATCATATCATGGTACCAAACTTAAGATCAATGGTTGATATTTAAAAATATAATCATGTTAACAGTCAAAGGTAGGAATATGTAGGTAAGCCATACATTATAATACAGATAATAAGATTGATTGTTGTAATTTATTAAATATATGTAGATATTCATGTGCATTAAAACTAGAATCTAATAAATGCTATAAATAGAAATGAGACCAAGAATCATGGCAATGGATCGCGAGTCAAGACATGAAAAACTTGTAGTTTAAGAGATAATGAACTAAGTCCAAAATAGAGCATGATGTATTAGTAAAATAGTGTGAACATGGAGAATATATGAAGACCTAGATCAATTGATTATATATATGTCATTCAGGATATAATTAGATGCTACTGGAGTTGTTGAGTTGTGTCAAATAGAGAAATATAAAGATACAAAGATAGAGGGGCAGAAAAGAGAAGAGAGATGAAGTCTAAAGCATGAGTAGTTATAGACCAGACTTGTAATAGAGATAGAGAATTAGATTCATTAATGAATCTATATTATAATCTAGATTTGTATCTCCATAGTATAATTTGATAGGTAGGTGCCATCAAATAAGCTGAGTTGGTGCTCAGTTAGAGAGTGGGTGCTTCCTTAGAGTTGGTGCTCTTAATCAAGGGATTATTGTATCCTTGGGGTCAGTTCCCTTAAATGTGTAACCAATGAGGTTTTGACTATGATTTTGGATTAGAATAGTATATTCTTGTATCTATTCTCATAGTGGTTTTTCCCATATTGGGTTTTCCACATATGCATATGGTGTCATGTGAATTTGTGTGTGTGTGATCTTTGCATATTTTTTTAATCTGCATATGTTTTTAAATCTATTTTAAAATTTATTAAAAAATTAAAAAGTTAATCAATATACTAATTCACCCCCCTTTCACTATATAGTTGTGTTCCAATAATTGGTATTAAAGAACTAGTTCCTTAGAAGAAGCATAATTAGTTCAGGTAGATCTTGGATGTTGAACACAAATGGCTAGTCAAGAAGGCTCTTCCTCAAACAAGGCACCTCTCTTTAATGGATAAAACTATGCATTTTGAAGCATAATAATGGAATCATATCTATGTTCATCAGGGTTTGATGTATGGATGTTAGTTTAAATGGATATATAGCTCATACTATAACTTCTACTGATCAAGATACCAAGAAAGTATATGAGATCAATGCTAAGGATAAAAATGTTATTTTATGTGGATTGTCTAATTCATAGTTTTTCAAACTAATGCATTATCAAAATTCAAAGGATATCTAGAAAAAATTAAAGAGAATATATGAAGGTGATGTCAAGGTAAAGCATGACAAACTACAAACATTAAAAGGTAATTTTGAAATCCTTAAAATGAATGAAGAAGATAAAAGTGTAGACTACCTCTTCAAAGTAGATGAAATAGTCAATGTAATTAGAGGTCTTAGAGAAGAGATGAAAGATATTATTATTTTCAAAAATGTCCTAATATCTATGCCATCAAGGTATGACTCAAAAATATCTGTAATAAAGGAAGCAAGAGATATGGATAAACTCACTATTGATTAGTTTCATGGAACATTCATAACCTATGAGATGAGAATGGGAGAAACAGATGTCTTCAAGAGAGAAGTTGCATTTAAATCATCTAAACCAATAAAGGTAGAAGCACCTACATCTAGATCTAAGGAGACTGATAAAGAAGAAGCCAACTTTCTCAAAAGATTGAAAAGAGGGTCTGGAAAGTACAGAGGTAAGTTACCCTTTAAATGCTTTAACTATGGTAAAGTAGGACATCTTGTTACTTAATTCCCTTACAATAAAAATGATAACTCTAAACAAGAAGAGATTGGTAAAAAAGTGAAACCCCATTATTCTAGGAAGAATAACTTCTTCAAAAACAAGAATGGTATGTACATAAAAGAAGACAGTGATTCATTGGATGATAGTGATAGTTATGATGATGATGATGATATTGATTTTATGGCTAATAAAAAGGAAGTCTTATTCATGGAATTAGGATCAAATTATGTAGATCTAGACAAAGAAGTTGAAGACTCTAATGAAGAATAAGGAGAAGTGGATCTAGAGTGTCTACTCATCTATTCTTTAGAGGAAATAGACAATCTGAGAAAAGATAACTCAAGGTAGAAGAAGCTTAGACAAAATGAGATTGAGAAAATGTCCAAAGGTCTTGAAAATTTTGATCGGATGGTGGTTAGCCTAAAGACACAAGTTGAAGAGGCTAAAATAATAAAAGATATAGTCAAACTTTAACAACAATATAAATAGATGAGTGCATGAATCTAGAAGTAGAGATAGTGGCTTTGAGAAAAGAGACTGAGAAAACTAATGAACAACTAGACAAAATTGTGAAGTTGATAGGAGGATCAGACATTCTTGATGAATTGATAAACTCTCAAAAGCCTTCAAAATAGATATCAGGTCTTGGTTATGAAAAAGGAAAAAGTTACATAACTAGTAAATTTACTAACCTATATGATAACTTTAAAGCAGAAGGAAAATTAGGAGAAAAGAAAGAGAAAGCTTGTAAGGATATAAAGACAAACTCAAACACTGTTGATGTGAAGAAAGCTAAAGGAGAAAATAAGAAGATAAAGGTAGCTGATGTAGATGGATACAAAATTTAAAGACTTGAAAAACCCAGAGTTTAGAAGAGCTCCTCAAACTGCACCAAAATAAGTTATGACCAAGTATTCCTCATATTTCTATGGTTATTATTATACATATAATTAGTTGGGTCATAGGTCTATTTATTTTAGAGTTGTACCTAAAAGGAGAAAAAAAATTGTAAGTATAAATTCATTTGTCCTTTGTTAGATATAAATGTAATATGATATAATTACAATAATGTTGGTCACATAGCTAAATAATGTAGAACAAACTTTGTAAGACCAAAAACACAAATTAAAATTAAAGGCATGCCTCCCAATGCAAACAAAGGTTCACAAGTCTTTAAAAAGAAGAAAACAAAGCCAAATAAGAAACCCAAGGATGTGTCGAAAGTGAAAACCCAATCTATTATTTCTCAAACTTCACTCCATGCCAAGGAGCAAAATTTGTGGGTAATAGATAATGGTTACTAAAAACACATGATTGGTGATAAGAATAATTTCATAAAATTGAGAAAATGTAAGGAAGGATATGTTATCTTAGGAAACAACACTATAGTAAAGATCAAAGGTAAAGGAACCTTGAGTATAGATAGAAAACTACCTACACATGATGTCCTTTATGTTGAAGGATTAAAGCATAATCAGCTAAGTGTCAACCAAATGTGTGAAAATGGATATAAGATCAAATTTAATGTAGAATTACATAAGTTAAATAGATCTAGAATACTAGTTGGAGAAGGGAAAAGAAATGAAATCAATATCTATAATTTTGTTGTAGTAAATGGTAATAGCTACCTGAAAGAAAATATTGATGAGAGTTGGTTATGGTATAGAAGAATGGGTCATATCAACTTTGATAACATAGTCAAAGTGATCTCAAATAAGTGTGTTATAAACATGCCTAATATAACCAAACCTGTAGACACTACTTGCAAGGAATGTCAACTAGGCAAGCAGACAAGGGTCATATTTCAAATAAAGGAGTATGTAACTACAAAGCCTCTAAAATTTGTTCATACTGATCTTTGAGGTCCTACTAAGATGAGAGGATATAAAGGAGAGAGATATTTCATGTTATTTATATATGATTACTCAAAAATTACGTGGTTAAATTTTGGTAATTTGGCTTGTCAAGGCCAAATTCTAACCACTATAAATTTTTTTTGAAACCATCAATAGCCTCTACAAGATAATCAAATCAATATATTTTGATATAAAAATTATTTTTTGGTCTCTAAAATGTCAAATTTATCTCAAAATTTTATCAAATTATTCCAAATTCCTTTAGTTATTTTCAAAAATATAACTTTAGCCTTATCCTAAAGTTTTATGGCTTAAAAAGGTAATTTAATGCAATTTTTAAGCCAAAAAGGCTTATTTTGGACCCACATGTACAAAAATTAATCCTTCAAATCATGGAAAGTAAAAATTTGATATATTAACATTAAATATCTTATTTTAAATCCAAATAATGCATTATCTTATCATTAGAAGCTTGAATTTATTTTAAAAAGCCAAAAATAAGTTATTTTATTCACTTTCAAGAAGAGAAGTACAGATCCATATGAATTTTTTAAATAATGGATAGGTAAAATAAATAAAATTTTATTAAAAAATTTTATGTCATTTTTATTCAATAAAGTCTCAAAACTATTTCATACAAGCACTCCTCCTAGTTTGCACATAGTGACCTGCTTACAAGTTTGATGATGGTACAGTCATCTAGAAAAAGGTACATGTTTGAATTTTTGTATGTAAAAATTGTATTTAGATATATTTATAATTGATTATGTGGTTTTTTAATTGTATTTTTCATGCTCATGTACCATCAAGTTTAAGATAGACCAATTTCTGTAACATTACAACCAGAAAGGCATCGTGTTTTTCTCAATTTCTCCTCACTTGGGAAGGGTTTCATGAAATTTCAAGTTGTTACAGAATATTGGGGAGTTAATATATATCTCCATGTCATCCTTCAGATATTATTCATTCATTCCATGGTCTAACAGAGCAATAAAAAATAGCCTGTCAAATCTATAAATTGTCATGCTTTCAAGAAGAGTGTAGGGTTGGAGAGAGAAAAAGGATTTTTTTAAGATTTTATTGTTGGATATTTTTCATCATTTACTCTATTTTTTAATTTTTTAAATCATTTTTACCAAATAAATTTTCCAAAAATATCCATTATTTGGCAAATCTTGGTGCTTCTAAACTTTCAAAAGGGCTTAGTTTAGCATGGTTTAACAAAATTTTGCATTTTTTAAGGTTTTTTGTGGAAAAATAGGTTTAAATGGACCATTAAAATAATTAAATATTAATTTTATCTGTAAAACATCCATTACCCATGAAATCAAATCCAAAAATATGTAAAAATACATTCAAGTATGCACACATTCCATGCAAAAGGGGTATTTTTTGAGAAAATTTGAGATTTTTGGCATCTACAGGTGGAGTATTGACTCCAATTTTGGTGTGTACCATCATCATGAATTTATTAATTATCTATAAAAATTTTAAATCCATTGGAAAATTGGAGGTTCTTTCTATTTTTACACAGTCACGAAGAAAGCAAGCTTGAACAAGATGAAGCCTCCAAGAGCAAAATTCAAGATTTGGGTTGTTTCTAACCCTTGTGTTAATTTTTTAGTTATATAATTGTGTTTTAAAATATTTAAAAATTAATAAATAACCATCTCTTTCTATTTTGAATATTTTAGGAAGCTTTTAAGTGACAAAAATTGGCTTAATAGGCCTTTTTATCAATCAAAGAAATGAAGGTTGGTGTTGAAATGTCTATCTTAGTGTTAAAATGTATTTTTACACATGCCATATATGTTTTTTATGTTTAAATATAATTCTTAAATAAATCTCCAAGTGTCACTTCATGCAAGTTGAGTTCAAGTGGAAGTTGACTAGTCTTTGATTCCACATCTCTTCAGTTGACTAGTTTGACTAGTTGCATGCATCTCCCATGTTTTTTATGTAAGATAAGGACATTAAAGAACTTAAAATCACTCTCAATATATATTTATATTACAATTTATGGTATGCTTTTCATGCAATAAAATGTTACAAGTCAACATGGGCCCACCACCTCCAATTCTATGCCAAAAGTAAAGGCCATGCAAACTTTTGAATACTCGAAAAATTGAAGACTTTGTTTAATATTATAAAATGAATTTATTATTAAGTAATGGCATGAATTTTAATTAATGATGAATTGAGTTGGAATTAAGATGGGCCCACCACTTTTTCAATGCCAAAAAGAAGGTTTCTTGTAAGATAAAGAGAGAAGGAGATATTTAAAGAATGTTGTAATTAATTTAAACTCAAAATTGACTAGAGTTCACATATAATTAATCTCCTATTCTTTTTTCAACTCTAATCTTGGATATTTATTCTATTTTCTATATATGTAGGATTTTTAGCTATTTTTAAGGGGGGTCCCTCTTTTGGCAAGATGAGACTCTACCAAAATTGAGTTTTGTAACCTTTCCAAAGAAATAAAGATTGTTTTAGATTTTAATTCCTTTGGTATAGTGTGTTAATATTAGTTTGGTTTGCATATCTGCTAGAAATATCTCCCTTGTCAAGTCTTGATGTCACCTAAATACTGATATGATATTATGCAGGTCATGTTTAGTGTTTAATGTCATTTGTTTAAGTTGACCATCGATAAACATTAACTGGTTAGTGCCTTGAATTAGGCCTATTTCACCATTTACCTCAAGATTATATTAATTGATAAAATGTCTTCAAGAAATACTAATGCATATGAGTCTTTTGGAACTTTAGAATTAGTATTTTCTTGTCTAGTTAGTGTTTTAGGAACTCAAATAGAGTAGATGAACCAACAATACAGGTGTATCACCAATAATAGAGTAGGATTTCCCTTTTAGTTTCCTTCTCTCCTTTTTCATCCTAACATTCAGTATTTTAGTAAGCAGTGTAGAGTGATACATCAGAGGATCTAGTCTCACCCAAATATAGAGGTTTGATCTAAGTTTAGGTGTCTCACATCTCAGATCATTCCAATTTAGTCTAGGTGTGAAGGTTTAAAATCCAAATCTATCAAGCCTTCAAGAAGGGTGTTATCCAGATAGTTAATAGTTCTATCAGGCTTAATGGGACTTGAGTTTAGCTATTGGAATATATTTTTTTAGAAATTTCATCTTCAAACCCAATTTTATTAATCCTTTGGTACAAATCTCAAGGCAAAAGGTACATTATTGTAGATAAATTCAGTTGTTTTCATGAATCTTCTTATAAGCTATGGTAGTCTATAGAGTATATTATGGTCATTCTTCCCAGCATTAACAACCCTATATACCATCATAGTGTGATCCTTATGATAGATATACATTTCATCCTCATCTAAATGAACCATACCTATTCCAATATTAGCCACCCTTCCAAAACTCTTTGAATTTTCATGAGTAAATGGAGGAAATGAAGAGGGTAAGTCAAATGATTGTTGAGGATATATTAGCCTACAATAAGAGTTATTATATAATAAATCTTAGTCTCAAAGATTAATACCTCTTTCTATCCCATATCAATAGCCATGGATTCCAAGTCCATCTCAGCAAGAAAATATCCCAATCATGCCTCAAGCTGAAATACATTCAATTTTAAAGGCTCTTAAACCCAATTTTCTAACCTAGAATCAAATACAACAACCAAGCATAAGCTCAAATGATAAAATCAACCCCAAAGTCATTGTTAGCATTCATACCTCACCCCTCCCTCCTCAAGATCCCAAATCCTTTCCTTCATTGAAATCCATTCAAGGAAATATGTAGAGAGAGGAGGTGATAGTTGTTTAGGTTCAAAAAACTCAGGACTAAAATCAACCATCTATGGCACAATCATTGGATCTATCTCATCTCTTGGAGTATTTCTAGGGATCCATCATGCCACTCTTGGAGCAGGAACCTCTCCTTTGTGAGGAAAATGAAGAGGATGTAGCCAAAGAGATGGAAAATGAAGGTGACTTCAGTGATCAAGAAGAAGAAATCATAATTGGGAAACCACTTATCAAGGACAAACATGATTCAATATTTCATGACGCCAAAAAATATGAATTTCAAGATGTTTCTCAAGATCTTATAGTAATTGAGATAAATGAATTAAAAAAATATACTTTTTTAGAAGGCAGCCATGAAGAACACTCACATAGATTCATTGTTGAGATGAAGAATATTCCTAAATAAGATGATTATTGGTAGTAGTTATACCATGATTTCTTAAATGAAATTAAAGAGCTTAAGATGGTAGATTTTGATGATGAGATAGAATAACATTCATCTAAGGATTCCACCAATGTTTTTGAGCTTCAAGAAGGCAATGTTATTTCATAGATCCTAAAGAGAGATGAGTTGGAGCTTGAGTGGATGGATGAGATGTTATTCTCTATAGAAGATGTAGATGGAGCAAGTGTAACAGATCAACAACTTCCATATGACTCCATCCAAATGGTATAAATATGTGATTAACATGTTTTAAATGGTAAGAATACTGATGAATTTTATGTCCTTTAAATTTATAATGATGAAGAGGCCTTTTGAGATGACTTGGAGAGTTTTTGTGCAAAGTTTGATAGTACATATCTACCCCAAGTGGATATTGATAAATGTCTTGTTAAGAGTATTATTGCATCTATTCATCAAGAAGAAATTAATGAAATATTATATCCATGTTTAAACCCATACCAAGAGGTTGAAGATCTTAGTGAGATACTACTTTAAATGGATCATAATGAAGATACCAATCCAAGCATATCAGTTGATTTTCTAATTCAATCAATTGATGAGAATGAGACAAATCATGACCAGCCTATGAATGACATAGAGATAGCACTTTTGATGCAACAAAGGATAATTTGAGAAGAATATGATTTGGTCATAGATCATATATTCAATATATGTACCTAAGAATGGAGATTGAAGGACCAACTACATCATCCAAAAGACATAAACATATAAGTGCTCATATCTGCACGAAGATGCCATTAAAAGATGGTGAATGCATTTCAAAGATCCATAATGTATTAAATAACTTTTAATTTAATCCTAGAGGAAAGAATATTACTTCAAGTTAGTTTTTCTAGGTTTGATTTATGTTAGTAAGTAAGTATCATAAGTAGAAATCTACTTCCCTTTCATTATTTCCTTGTTTTCCTTAGATTAGCTTTCTTTGCTTTTCGGTTAGTTATGTTTCCCTTCAGTCTTATTGTGTCAATCACAAAAGGTGTATAAAATCCTAAAAGAGTCTATTTTCCATTAAAAATCAATGAGTTATTTTAACCAATAGGCTAGTTAACCCCTGTGAGTCACCAAAAATGTTGGTAATTTGGCCTATCAAGGCCAAATTCCAACCCCTATAATTCAAAAATTTTAGAACCCGTCAATAGCTTGTGCAAAATAATCAAACCTATATATTTTGGTATAAAAAGTATTTTTTTGGTCTTTAATAATTTCAAATTTTTCTCAAAATGTCATTAAATTAATCTAAATTCTTTTACTTATATTCAAAAATATAAATTTATCCTTATCCTAAAGTATTATGGCTTAAAAAGATAATGTAATATAATTTTTAAGCCAAAAAAGGCTTATTTTGGACCCACATGTGCAAAAATTAATCCTCTAAAGCATTAAAAAGTAAAAAATTTGATATTTTAACATGAAATATATTCTTTTAAAACTATATCATTCATTATATTGGTATTTTAAGATTTAATTATTTTTAAAAATCCAATAATAAGCTATTTTCTTCACTTTCAAGAAGAGAAGTATGGATACATATGGTTTTTTTACATTAAGGATAGGTAAAATAAATAAAAAGTTATTAAAAATATTCAAAAAAAATTTCATGGTTTTTGGATGCAGAAAATTCTCAAAACTATTTCATATAGGCATTCCTCCTAGTTTGCACATAGTGACCTACTTATAGGTTTGATGATGGTATGGTCATCTAGAGAAAGGTAAAGGTATAAATTTTTGGATGTGAAAACTAGACTTAGAGAGATTACTCATAGATCAAGTTTTTTTTTTATTTGATTTTCCATGATCATGTACCATTAGGTTTAAGACAAGCCAATTTCTACATCATTACAACCATAAAGGCAATGGGGTTTTCTCAATTTCTCCTCACCTGGCAAGGGTTTCATGAAATTTAAAATTGTTCCAAAATATTTGAGACTTAATATATATTTTCATATCATAATTTATATATTATTCATGAATTTCATGGTCTAATAGAGCAATAAAAAATAGTCTATCAAATCTATAAATTGGCATGCTTTCAAGAAGAGTGTAGGGTTGGAGAGAGAAAATGGATTTTTTCAAGAATCCATTTTTTGATATTTTTCATCATTTAATCCATGTTTTAATGTTTTTAATCAGGTTTCCAAAATAAATTTTCCAAAAAGATCCATTATTTGGCAAATCTTGGTGCTTCCAAGCTTTCAAAAGGGCCTAGTTTAACATGGTTTAACAAAATTTTGCATTTTTAAAGTTTTTTTTGGAAAATTGGGTTTAAATAAACCATTAAACTAATTGAATATTAATTTTATCTTAAAAAAATACATTACCCATGAAATCAAATCCAAAAATATGCAAAAATACACTCAAGTATGCACACATTCCATGCAAAAGGGGCATGTTTGAGGAAATTTGAAGTTTTTGGCATCTACAGGTGGAGTTTTGACTCCAAATTTGGTGTGTAGCATAATAATAAGTTTATTAATCATTCATAAAAATTTAAAATTCATTATAAAAGAGGATTTTGTTTCTATTTTTACACACACCTAAGCCTCTCAAAACACAGTCAAGAAGAAAACAAGCTTGAGCAAGATGAAGCCTCCAAGATAAATTCAAGATTTTAGTAATTTATAACCATTGTGTGAGTTTTTAAAGTATATAACGGTGTTCTAAAAGTTGTAAAAATGAATAAATAACCATATTTTTTTGTTTTGAAGATTCTAGGAAGCTTCTAAGTGATAAAAGTTGGCTAAATAAGCCTTTTTTATCAATCAAATAAATGAAAGTTGGAGTTGAAATATCTATCTTAGATTTTAAATGGAGTTTACCACATGCCATATTTTTTTTTATGTGTAAATATAATTATTAACTCAATACACAAGTTTCACTTCATGGAATTTGAGTTCAAGTGGAAGTTGAATAGTCTTTGAGTCCACATCTCTTCAGTTGACTAGTTTAACTAGTTTCATGCATCTCCCATGTTTTTCATGCAAGATAAAGACATTAAAGAACTTAAAATCACTCTAAATATGGATTTATATTCCAATTTATGGCATGATATTCATGCAATTAAGGTTGAAAATTCAACATGGGCCCACCACCTCCAATTTTATGCCAAAAGTAAAGGCCATGCAAATTTTTGAAGACTTCAAGACTTTGTTTAATATTCTAAAATAAATTTATTATTGAGGAATGACATGGATTTTCATACATGATGACTTGATTTGATATCAAGATGGGCCCACCACTTTTCCAATTCCAAAAATAATGTTTCTTGCAAGATAAAGAAAGAAGGAGATATTTAAAGAATATTGTAATTAATTTGAACTCAATATTGACTAGATTTCACATCTAGTTAATCTCCTCTTCTTTTTTCAAATATAATCTTCGATATTAATTCTATTTTCTATATATGTAGGTTTTTTAGCCATTTTTTATGGGGGGTCCCTCTTTTGGCAAGATGAGGCTCTACCAAAATTTGATTTTTGTAACCTTTTCAAAAAAATAAAAGTTTATTTTAGATTTATATTACTCGATTATAGAGTGTTAATATCAGTTTGATTTGTATATGTGGTTGAAATATCTCCCTTGTCAAGTATTATGTCACCTAGCTACTGGCATGATATTATGAAGGTCATGTTTAGTGTTTAATGTCATTTGTTTAAGTTGATAGTAGATAAACATTGGTTGGTTAGTGCCTTGAATCAACCATATTCCATCATTTCCTTCAAGCTTATATTAATTGATAAAACCTCTTCATGAAATACTAATGCATAGGAGTCTTTTAAAACCTCAGAATCATTCGTTTCTTGTATAATTAGTATTTTAAGAACTCAAATGGAGTGGATGAACTAGCAATATAAGTGTATCACCAATAGTAGAGTAGGATTTCTCTTTTAGTTTTCTTCTCTCCCTTTTCATCCAAACATTTATTAGTTTAGTAAGTAGTGCAGAGTTATACATTAGAGGAGCTAGCCTCAGCAAAATATAGAGGTCTAATATGAGTTTAGGTTTCCCACATCTCAAATCATTCCAATGTTAGTCCAAGTTTGAAGGTTTCAAAGTCAAATCTATTAAGCCTTCAATCAAGGTATTATCTGGATAGCTAACAGTAACATTTTTTAAGGATAAGTCATAGGAATTTTAGATATTCAATATCTTTAGGGCCATAGTAGAGAATGATATTAAATAAAAAATCAAATTATTAAGATCTAATAAAGGTGAATAATTCACTTAAATTAGTTCATAAAATACTATGAGAAGCATGGAATCAAAATACATTACTTTGCAATAAGGTCTCCACAATAGAATGGATTTGTTGAGAGAAAGAACAAGATAGTTAAGGAGATTATAGACACTAAAATTACATCACACACATGTGTAACTCCCTGTGTCAAAACCCATTTGAGCTTATGATTTTACCTAACCCATAATAATAATTAGCCTTCATAACCCATGCTTTTACTCCTCACACATTTAATTAATTTAAAATATTTAATTAAGTTAATTACAAATTACTCATGCCACCTTACTTGGCCACCTCATCCTAAGATTAATTCTTACCCTCTGAGTCACCTCAAGACTTAGTCCCCTTATCCTAACTACCCATGACTTGTTCTTACCCTAAAAATAAATTCCTAACCAACTACATCTTTCTTAACCTCCTATTTCTATCATTTCCTAATGGATACCACACTTGGCATGAGAAAGAATAGAAAATAGGCTAGAAATATCCCTTTTACCTATTCTCATGCTAGTGACATCAGGAAACTCATGGCCAACAACAGTAGGATCACTGACATTGGTTACTTAATCCAAACTCCAAATTGATGTTCAGGATAGCAAAAATTAAGAAAACTCATTTTATTCACATACAAGCTTTTAGCATCTAACTTTACACATCTTGGCTTAATGTTACCTTGTAGAAATTAATCCAGAATAGGACCAAGCTCTTGAGAACTAGAATCACATGTTTGTTTTCTCTATTCAAGGCATTGGTTTGACAAGCCTTATAGGATCCATCCATTTAGTACTTATCATTTAATCACCTTTTTAATTAAGTACATCACTTATTATGTAAGTCTTTAAGTAGTTACTTTATAATCACTTTATATCTAATGTTTATTGCTTTATGCATTCCTAACCGAACCCCCATAAAGGATTTATAAAACTTCCTCATTTATTTCCCCTTGTTCCAACACACCAAACCTCTAACCAAACCCATCCAAATAATACTCTCTCTCTCACAACTCTCCTCAACCTTCTAGACCTGACCAAAACCATTTCTTAGATCCAAAAAATCCTCTACAAGTTCTTGGGAAAATATTTCCCCTATCAACATCAAAAGTTCTTGGGAAAATATTTCCCCTATCAACATCAATTACGTAACTAATATCAATCACACTAGCTCACTGACCTTGACAGACTAATCGACATCAGAAACTATGGATTTTTAGTAACCTCTCTAAAACTTGCCTAGACAACTTCCAAAATACAAATTGAATATACCACCTACACTATGTTACTCTTTGTTACACTCAAGTCATGAACAATGGTAACATATCTCTCTGTTACTCTCTCTTTTCATCTCTCTTTGTTATTTATTACTCTTTTGTTTCTTGAAAGTGGACTATCATCTCTAAAGAAGTTTGCCACTTCCTGGAACAAGCACATAGCTTAACAGCCCACTCATATATCTACTAACAAATATTTTTGTGGTAGTGCTTTCTTACCTATAGGTAGTCCTCCCTAGCCAAATAAGAGTGCTCACAATATATAGATATGGTGTGAAAACCAATCTAGGTTCATTATAATCACTTATCCCTATCCTTCTTCTCTATTTTTCTTTAGACTTGAAATAGACATAATTTTAGCAAAATATTTTTGGCATGCTTGGTGGCACCCTAGAGTTTTTCTTGGTTTCATTGCTTGTTTTAAGAATTCATATAGGTGCATTATAGTGTAAATTTCATTTCTTGCACTTTCTCCCTCAAAGAAAAATATTCAACATTTTATTTTCTATTTAAGGGCAATAAACTAAAATTTCTTCTTCCTTGCCACTCCTCTTTTCTCTTTGCCTCTAAAATCAATTTATCATTTTCCTACAAGTTAAAAGAATATTTTCTTTATTTCTTTTTTGCATGCACATTAGGATAGTTAATTTCATTCTCTACTCCTATTTCATCATTATTTTTGTTTGAATCTAAACATTTCAAATTTGGGTTTAAAAATTACTACACTTCACTATTTACTTGTTGCATATTAGCTCACCTAATTAATTACAAGTATTATGAATGAATTATAGTGCACCTATGTTACACAATCAGATCACACTCATAAAAACAAACATCTAAACTCATCTAAGATAAGGCCCAATAGGATTTCATCACTTGGTTGATCACCTTACCCTACTTGGTTATCCTACTTGGATTTCACCATCAAGGGAAGAACCCACTCCATTCTCTGATAGAGTATAAACTATAGGTAGAAGGTATATTTTGGCTAAGTGGCTTGGCTTGGCTTCAGGTTCATGAAGTGTAAAAAATGAGCTCTTATAACAATTTATGTACTTGGTCTAACATAGATTTCTTCTTGAGCACTAAACTAACCTAAAACTAGCTCTAGATTGCTTTATGTTACCTTTGTTAACCAAATTCTCTTCTCACTATCTGATTAAGGAATAAGCCAACAAGAGACTAAAATTAATCTCTAGGAGTTAATAATTAGTGTCTATATGTTCTTTTTTTGCTTTTCTATTGCCTTTTGTATTTTGGAGTTGGTAAGGACATTTTTCCATTGATTCACAAAATCAACACCATTTATAATACTTAAGTTGTATAACCTATTATATCAAGTTTTTTGAGTGTTATTTTTTATTACACAGACCTCTTGCATCCTCTATTTTACCTAGATTCTACCTCTAGGTTTTTAAAACATTAGATTTTCCATCTCCTAGAATCTCATAGTGACTTATATCAATTGATTCCACTGACATCAGTAGACTTTAACCTACTGACATTAGTTAATTCCACTGACACCAATAGACTTTGACTATGGACATCAATCAAATAACTGACATCAGTGACTATGTAATTTCAATTTACTCAAAACAAAAAGCTAAAATAACCTACTTACCTGCACCTAAACCTAGTTTTTCCTTATTCTATCACTAATATAGACTATTAATATTGTTTATACTTCTTTCATGTTTTTTATGTGAGCCCAAGCTAAAATTCTTGCCGATTACACAAGTTAGTAACCACTTCCACCTTCCCCTCTTGTCATTGATTTTGTCATGGAGCATACTTCAAATATAGAGAATACTCCCAACCCCAACCAAATTCCCATTATACTTGAAGGAGATCAAGATTTTTCTAAATTTCTTGATCATAATGTCACAACCCTTTATCATTACCTTGCCATGAGCCAAACCTATAATTCTTTGGGTCACCCAGTATATGGTATGACAACCTCACTAATGGAAATAACTTCAGTTTCATCTGTCTCTACTATTTTCCCCATGGTTACTCAAACCATCACTTTGAAAATTAACCCAACCATAAATAATATCCAAAGTTTAGCATCACCAATTACCTAATCCCACGTAAACCCTAGCATGACTTCCGTACTTTCACAACCACAAGTAGTTTAGTCAAGTCTCATTCCATTTCAAAATTTGGCGGTACCTATTCCATCTACTCTCACACCTATAATTACTTGAGTTTTGACTCATCCTTCACCTAGTATAACCATGCTAATAACCTAACCTATAATAACAACATCAAGCCAAAGCATAGTCTCTAACCCAATGGGACAAGCCCCTTTTCTTTTTGCCCCTAGCCTATGACTCATTATCCTTATGTTATGCTAATACAACATCAACAAGATATGTCGTATGCTCCCTCTATTTCCTATTAGGTTCCCTATAACTTAAGAGGTATCTCTCAAAGCAATCCCCCTCTAGACCTCATTAAGATGTTGATGGACAAGTAATCTAATCTAGAGACATCCATTTAAAGTTCAAAGAATGTGTTATCATATGCTTAGATATGCAATGAACCGATCCATCCTTTTATGCCTATTCACCCTTATCCAATCTAATATTAACTCCCCAAATTTACTCATTTATAGAGTAAAGAGGACCCATAATATCATTTGTGAGCATTTAGACATGCTTGTTATTTAATAGGGCACGATAATGCATTATTACTTTGCACTTTCCCTATGTCTCTTTCGAGTGCTGCCTTGGATTAGTATAGCTCTATAACTCAAAACTCCCTTTTCTCATTTACCCTACTCACAAAAATATTCATAGACCATTTCTCTATTAACATTTTAAAAATGTTTTCTATTGTAGACCTTTATTTTATTAGATAATTTGATGATGAGACTATCACAGATTTTGTCACTTGTTAGAGAGGCTTAATCAATTAAATCTCCTTTTCCTTACCCTAACATAAGCTTATTGAGCTCTTCTCGAGGGCATGCACTAAGCACATTTCATCCACATTCCAAGTAAAAATTTCCACACATTTGATGAGGCCTTTATAATGGTTCAAAAGTTTGAGATTTGGACTATAGACAAAGGCAGAGTCAATTTTTATATTAAGAATGCCAATTCTAAATTGAATGACTCTTCTTCTTATAAAACTTCTCCTTCTATCCAAAAACATAAAGGCTCTACCAATGTATTGGTTATTAAATCAACTTATTACACAACCATAAACCAACCTAATCCCTCAACTTCCTAAAATCTGACCAATAAATTCCAACAACAGTATGAACAAAGATAATACACTCCCATTGGGGATTCATGTACTTTCATTATGGAAAAACTATTGCAACAAGGTGTCATAACCATTCCTCAAATCAAACCTCCTATATAGTTTGACCCCTCCCATCCTATTCTAACTTGGTACAAGGAGGTTGAATTTTATGGCTACCATCGAGTTAAAGGCCACAATTCTAATAACTATAAAACATTCAATAACATTGTTCAATACATGCTTGATATAGGTGATCTCATCTTAGATAATCCTAATGCACCCACTAATCAACATATGGATGTGTTCAAACAACCTTTTCTTAACCATTTATCTAATAAAAATATTATTCAGACCATGACTAACTCATGTGATCATAATATCCATATGGTTAATATGGTCTTTCCTCTACCTCTAGTTTAAACTCTCCCACAATAGGAGGTACCCATTTTATTGACTCCCTCACAATCAGTGGATTTTTCTTTCCCATTCTTCCTCCTCAAGTAGAAGAGCCTATCTCACCCATTCCACTCCCATGTGAGGAAGAGCCTCCTTTACCACTCCTTTTGCCATTAGAGGAGCCTATATTACTAGTTCCTTTTCCAACAATGTTACCTATCCTCTTACCACTTGAAGACCATGCCTTACCCATTCTAAAACCACATTTTGAGGAGAAAATCATTCCTATGTTATAACCTCTTAAGGAACCCTATTCACCTACCTCTCCTCTACTAATAGAGAGTAATACCCCATCCACTTCACCTTTACACCTAGAAGAGTTAGTGTTATCTACTCCTACATTAGATGAGAGACCTATTTGCCTACTCCAATTCTACCATTTCTACCACTTCCTTTACCTATAGAGAATCATACTTTACCTATTCTTTGCCCACATTTTGAGGGATAAATTATACCTATGCTCTACCCCCTTGAGGGCCCCTCTTCACCTACCTCTCCTCCACCCATGGAAGACTATTCCTCTTCTCCTATCTCTATCAAAGAAGACCCTATTGTGGCTCTTTATCATCTTTGGCTTGAGGTAACAAAGACCAAAAATTTCCCTCTTTCTTAATCACCTTAGCATTCTAAAGAAGTAATCATAAGGCCTATATCAACTTCATCTAAACCCTTCTCACAATTGGTAAAAATTATAGAATTTATTGACTCAATGAAGCTAGATCACACAATATTTTAGGACTGACATAAAACTCCTTATCCTATAAAATGAGTGTTGACCTTTACCATCAACCCTCTCAATACCCTTTACCCCAGGATCTTTGACAAAGCCATAGATTCTTCATCAAAATCACCAAAAGCTCATCCATCTATGTCAGAACCCTCACCTTTGTAGGCATCTACCATATTAAATCAAATCAGGTCTTTAGGTGTGCATCCCATCTCTAATCTAATTAATTTATAAGTGAAATTAGATCTAACTCTCTAACCACAAGTTGGATTTTCATAGCCTAAACTACAAAAAAATGTTAAGCTTCCTAGATCTCACTAATCCTTCCCTCTTCAACCCTCAACACTATTAATTTTTGGATTGCACCCCTCTAATTTAGTTAGAGTATCATCAATCCAAGTGAAACAAAAGGCTAAGTTACCTCCACTACTACCTCTACCACCTGGTAGGCCTTTCACATCTAACACCATGATACCTAACACCAAAAAAGTGTCAGTAAAACATGTAACTCCACTACCACAAAATAAGGTGCCACACAAAATCACCTATATGAATCCTAAATAAAAGAAGGTGTCAACTCCTATTACCACAACAAGTGATAGCCCACTCACAGGGTCTTAGAGATTTTTCCTATGTCAGTTATTACAATCTTCCATAATAACTCTTCCTCCCATTAAGCCTTATAGCCCTCTTGGATTGAATACATATTAGTTTAATGATACACAAGTGTGTCTATATCATCATTTACCTGGGCATGATACTAAGAGTTGTAAAGCTCGATGGTGAAATAGATTCACCAAACTCCCATGAAAATGTACTTATATGAGTTGATCCAAAACTCACCCCAACACTATCAAGATTTGATTAGTGCCTTGCAATTGATTGAGGTATAACCTGATGATCCCCAATATCTTATAACTTTAGTAAGCTCTCTTAATTCCATCTCTTTGATTTCCTTCAGTAATTTGTAAATTCCACTTTAACACCTTGAAGATCAAAAATCTTCCCTTTTTATTACCACATATATTGATGAAAATCATGTCAAAAGGGTCATGATCAATGGAGAATCTATTATTAATATTATTTCCACCCATGCCTATAGATAGCTAGCTTTTCCTAATAATTGCATGTCTCAAAATGATGCGGTACTCCACTCTTTTAATGATACCATAGTTACTACGATGGTCACTATTGTCTTACATATATATATATGTAGGTCCTTACATAATTCCTAAGCTCTTCTATGTTGTAAAAGTAGAGTTCTAATATATCATACTAATTTGATGACCTTGGATATGTGTTATGGCATGTGTACCCTCAACTTTACACCGTTGTGTCAAGTTTGAGCACAATGGGCAAGAACATGTTATACCCACCAACCCACCTCTATTTAAAACATGAAACATGACTTATAGTCCCAATGATGTTATCATTCCATTAAATACACAATATTCTCTACATGATACTTCTAAAGCTTCCACAAGCTCCACTACCCCAATTACATAGATACCAACAACACAAATTCTTGACAAAGATCTCATGGAAGAAAGTTGTAAGCATGTATCACTTGAAGAATATCATTTTTTGATGCTTGACATGTTTCATACTCTACAAGAGTATGGAAATATTCATATGAACCCAAATTATTATCCCCATACTGGGATGGTCATCCCTTATGGGCCCCCTAACCTTTGAACTTATTTCACATATGGGGGAATTGATCAAGCTCCTACTATAGGTAATCCATCCTCTTTTCCACAACCATTTATCTATGACTTCTCTATCCTAAGAAATCATAGTGTCACTCACACCTATATTTATAGGTGTGCCTGGAAAGGATTTGGCTTGGGTCATTATGAGCAGGGTGTTCATATGCCCATTGAATATCCCACTAGTAAAACCATTGAAAATGCCAAAAAGAGACATGGAGTGGGTTATGATGAACCAAATAAGCTCACCAAAACTTTCCATGTACCAATTATTAAAGATCTATTCTCTCCTTCTCCACCTTCTTCTCCACCATCACCTACCAAATTAGAGGTATCTATACCTCCTAAAAAACATTTTTAATAAATGTCGTCTATTTGGGGCCCCTCACCTATCACCAAGGTAAGGAAACAAGGTCCCTTCCTCTCATTCATCCTAAAATGATTGATGAAGACTCTCCCACTATTAACACTATCCAATGTCAAGATAATGATGTCATTCTCACATAAATGGGTGTATATGATTCCTATATCCAATAATTTCTCCCATTTGAAACATAAGCTATGTTAAATGAATCAACCATTGACATCAATTTTCTCTCTCCTGATAACCCCCAAATCCTTAATATTGGCCAATACTTGGATTATTCTAACTAATCTAATTATGCCACAATTATTAATAACCATAGTAAAGCCTTTGCTTGGTCTTATAATGACATGTTTGGTATTGACCCCTCTAATCACCCATAACATTATCACCAATCAAGATGCTAAACATGTTAAGTAAAAGCTTCACAAAATGCATCCTCCTAGTGCTCTCCTCGTCAAAGAAGAGCTCCAACACCTCCTTTCTATTAACTTCATCCAACCCATTGACTATCTATAATGGGTTTCCAATATTGTTCCTATCATAAAAGTGACTAGAGGAATCTGCATCTGCACTGATTACCATGACTTAAACCTCGCTTGTCTAAAAGATGACTTCCCATTCCTAAGTATTGACCAACTTGTTGATCTAACAGCTAGCCATGAGATGCTATCACTTATGGATGGGTTCTTAAGATATAATCAAATCCTATTTTATCCCAAGGATCAACACAAGACAACTTTCATTACCCCATGGGGGACTTTCTATTATTGGGTTATGCCTTTTGGTCTGAAGAACATTAGTGCCACCTACCAATGTGTTATGACTTATATCTTACATGATCTCCTACAAAAAATTGTGTAAGACTACATGGATGACTTACTCAAAAAGTGTAAACTTTGCCAAGATCACTTGATGATTCTCAAAATCATATTTTCTCATCTCTTCCAATATAGTGTTTGACTAAACCCAAAGAAATGTGTCTTTGGTGTCCTTTCTGCTAAGCTCTTAGGCTTTATTATTTCTCTTCATGGTATTTAATTTGACCCCACTAAGGTTTGAGTAATACTAGATATGTCTTCACCTACTAATATCAAACAACTCCATAGCCTATAGGGCAAACTTCAATCAATCCTCCACTTCATCTCCTAGTTATCAGATCATTGCTAACCCTTTCACCATCTTCTCAAAAAAGATGTCTCTTTCCATTGGAATATAGATTTATAGGAAGCTTTTGATGCACATAAATAGTATCTCCTTTCCCCATTAGTTCTTATTTCACCTAAATAAAATCAGCATTTCTACCTTTACATCTCTACAATAGACCATTCTCTTGGTGCTATGATTGCACATTAAGATGATCACCATTGAGAATAGGTGGTTTAATACATAAGATACACACTTATTAATTATGAGACTCGATATACCCATACTGAAAATATTTACCTCACATTGGTCTTTTTAGCCTCTAAGATTAGCCATTACCTCTTAAATCATAAAACCTACATGGTCACCCATACTGATCCCCTCAAATACATGCACTCTAAACCATATCACAACCAATGTGTATCTTGATGGATCATGCTCCTTACTGAATTTGACTTAGAGTTTATTCAACAAAAGTCTATCAAGGGGCAAATGATCACTGACCAATTAGCTACCACCCCTTTACCTGAAAACCAACCTTCAAACCTCAAATTCTCTAACGAATCCATTGTAACACTCTCCACTGATGACATCTCCTATATAATGATGATGTTCTTTGATGGGTCTAAATTTTAATATAGTGGGGGTATGGGGGTCATTCTTATTCCTATAGATGATGAGCCTATGCTTTTGTCATTTAAACTAGATTTTAAATGTACTAACAATATGGCTAAATATGAGGCTTTGATCTTAGGGATTTAAATGGTTATCTTCTTAGGTATCAAAACAATAACCATTTTTGGTGGTTCTCAGATAGTGGTTAATTAGGTTAATGGTTCCTACCTATGCAAAAATGAAATTTTGTAGTGGTATAAACATCCTGTAGATATGATATTGGGATAATTTGACTCTTATCTCTTACAAACTATTCCTTGATCTACAAATAAGTTTTATGACACAATGGCTTCACTTGCTTCACACATACCCTCTTTACCCTCTTCCTTGAAATTCTATGTCACTACACATCACTTAACATTACCCTCTTATGTATCAACTAGCATCCTTTTTTTCAAAAATGTGACATACAACCTACATGATTTATGGTACAAGAAACTCATAGATTATCTTTCCTTTTCTATTACCCCTTCTGATCTCTCCAATAATGGGAGACGTGCCTTCATAAAATGTGTTTCTCATTACTTTATGTTATGGAGACTTTTCTACAAGTGATATTTTGATGGTCTCCTCCTTAGATGCCTCACTAGTACTGAGACTCCTTTTGCTATTAAAGAAGTCCATGACAAGATTTGTGGTGGACATTTCAATGGTCACATAGTTTTCAAGCATATATTTTAACTCATATATTATTGGCTAACACTCCATCAACACTATTTGCATCAGATGTCAACAACATGATAACCTCCTTCATGTTCCAAGTCATGCATTACAAGTCAATAAAGACTTTTGGCCCTTCTCCCAATGCGACTTGGATCTAATCAATGAGATTAACCCTCATTCATCCCTCTATCATTATTCTATCATTACTACCACTAAATACTTCACCAAGTGGGTCAAGGTCATTCCTCTCATCTCCACTAAGGCTGAAAAAATTATTGATTTTATCAACCATCACATCATCTATCATTTTGGTGTCTCACATAAAATTATAACAGATAATGGTAAATATTTTAAAAACAAGACTATCCAAAGTCTTTATGATACCTTTATCATCAAATTAAGTTTCTCATGGCCGTACTATCCACAAGAAAATGGATAGTAATAGCTTCTAACAAAATATTGACCAAAATTCTCATGAAGGTAGTCAGTGATATAGGCAAGGATTAGCATACACACATTCCCTTTACTTTATGGGCTTACCGCACTAACATATAAACCCCTATGGGTGCTATACCTTTTTTCCTTAGTCTATGGGATAGAGGTTGTTTTTCCTCTTGAGGTTCATATTCCTTCTCTTCACATTTCTATAAAAGACATACTAACGATGACTTTTGCCAAGAATGTTTGGCTCAACTTGAGTTGTTTGATGAGCATCATCTCATAGCCCTCAACCACCTACAAATATATCAACATCATATCAAATGTGCTTACAAAAAAAAACTCAAGGAGTGAGATTTCAATATTGGAGATCTCATCTTAAAATAAAATCAACATGTGACAAACATGGAGAAAAGCAAATGGGGTAAGTTTTCTCCTAATTGGCTTGGACCCTACATCATAACTCATAAGTATGGCTTAGAAACTTATCACTTGTCTTCTCTCAAATGAAATATAGAACCTAAGCCTTTAAATGCCTTACACCTATGACCATTCTTTTGTTAATCAAGTGATGCTTCACCTCATGTTTAACTTGAGATCATCCCTTTGACACCCCTATTACATTCATCTCCCTTCTTCTTAACCCTTGCTCCTACAGTATGGTTTTTCCCTCAAAGTTGAAAACCCCTAAGCCTCTATAGTCTTGTTCATGACTAAAAGTTAAAAAAAATGGGATATGTAGACAAGTTATAATTTGTCAGGTCATGATTCTCAACATAGACTACTCCCTTGAAGGACAACTACATAACTTCTCTTTGATACTATCAATAGACTTCTCCCTTAAAGGATAGCTATTTAAACTCAAAATTAAATGCTTAGATCACTCCCTTGAAGCATGGCTAGGCCAAGATTTGTTATCAAGAGAAATTAAAAAAATAAGAAGATTCTTGTATTGATCAACTTTATACGGCCTCAACACAAATAAAATCCCATTGTAGACTTCTTGCATTGATCAACATTCACATAAAAATAAAAAAATCTTTACATGATGGACTTGCCTATAGTATCTATCGAGTCACCCACAATAGGGGCATATCATCCCCACTTCAAAGGTTACGCTACCCAAATACTCTCACTCATTTTACCCTTTTCCCCCATACTCTTTCAAGGGACTTTGAACTCACTTAACACAAGGTGAAAATGATGCTTCTCTAGCAAACAAAATGGTCAAATGATGTAAATCATGAAAGAGGCTCATATTCTTGAGCCTATTTATGTTATGATTATGGTCTTTTCCAGTACATGAGCATTCTACCTCTTTATTTCCCATCCCAATCACATGTCGATCTCTTTGTTAAGATGAAAAGTTCATACAAATAATAACATAAATAGCCTATCAATTTTAAGCATACACCATCACAAATATGGAAAAATTCTAAGATGCAACTAACAAATCAATTATGCATATACCATCACACATATGGAAAATTCTAGTTTAAATCAACTAACATGCTCAATATTAACATAACATTAACCTAATACAACCATCCACATCAACAACATCATCACTATCACAATAACACATCTCATATATGTGTGTGTGTGTGTATATATATATATATATATATATATATATATATATACACACACACACACACACACAAACACTCAACATGAATGTACATCAAATAGATCATAACAATATCATCTCTCCCTCAAAATATACATCTCTCATATTCAACTCATAGGTTGGTGTGTATAAAATATATATAATAATAACAAAATCTAGCACTCAAAATACTCAAGGCTATATGCATGGTTGTGAAGAAGCAATGTCATCACCACTCTCCACCTGTCTACATCTACATGAGTTCAAAGCCATATCACATGTCACTGATCTCTCCTACTCTCTAAACTTAGAATACCTCTAAATCTATGGGAACTCCCTGATGACCCTCTCATAATAAGCAATCTCATCAAGGGTAGTGTTGTACCTCACTAGAGATCTAGTTTATGGCAGTCCCATTGCACTTACTAAATGCCCTTGTATTAGTCACTATGGTGGAGGAGGAGTAGCCTCACTTTTTGCTCTCAGTCTACCCCTCTCTATTGTCAATGTAGTAACTTTACCTTGTAATAACCTGACATAGCCCTATAACTCCTTGACCTATACCTGTAATGTCACCACCTATCCCTATTAAACCAATAACTATGCTTGAACTAAATCTTGAGCCTACACTACTACATTTCAAGCTTGTATTATTGCATCTTGTGCTTGTATCATTACATCCTACACCTATATGATTGCATCTCTCTCTCTCTCTCATCACTCCTTATAAATTTAGCAGTGGACTCCTAACCTAAACTATGAGATGCAAACCTATCCACAATTCAAGATATGCCACTATGCATCTAGGATCTACTACATCTGGCCCTGTTGGTAGCTCCTCAAACTCTAGCCCATTTTCCTCTTAGGGAAAGAGTATGGGTGCCTCTATATCATCCCTCCTATATAAAGGGAAGGTAGGAGATACATCTTATAACAAGCCAAATTATCTCCTGACATGTGTCATGGGTATCATCTCTAGCTCACTGACTCATCTCCCTCTAACCCATAATGTGATTTGGAAACCAACAAGTTTCTCTACCTATCCTCTAAATATATGGTATGTCAATTAGGGTATCCACATAATATTTGTAGGGATCAATCCCTCTATCATGCATCTATAATGATCAATATCCTACACTACACTGTCCACTTAGGTCTGAGCCATACCATCTCTCCATCATTTAAAACTAACCCTAAAACTAGTTAAAATCATGGTAGGTAACCCCAATGGTCATATCACCATGATATGTTCATATGGCTAATAATAGATTAAATTCCTAACACATACTATATCATCATCATAGTCTCATATGATCATATGCCTAATAATAGATTAAATTCCTAATGCATACTATATCATCATCATAGTCTCAACCCCCACATTTCTCTATATAACTATGCTAGAAATGTTCGTCCCCATGCAAATATAACCCACTACTCAACCATTTGTGCTAGAATACCTATTGACACAATAATAAATACCCCACCATTTACATCTAGTAGTGCATATACTATAATCCCTATCATCATCAAGATGTTTAATCGATGTCTCTCCTCATTAGTAGTGTATAGTGGCTCATAGGCAAAGCTCACTGACTGATAGGTCACCTCACTAACATGCTCTCAAAAAAATGTCACCATGTTAATATCATGATCCTCTCTCAAACATAAGAAGAGCTCCTCACCCTAGAGCAGTAACTATAAAATCCTATACACATCCTCTTGTGTCACTATCAACTCTCTTATCAAAAAATGGAAGGTGTTGGTGGTGTGATCCCACCTATAGTTCAATGCTATCACCAAACTCACATCCTATGAAACTCTAAAATATCATCACACTCCCCCTAAACATATGGCTTCCATATGCTCCCACTCATCTAGGGCGACATCCTTCCTCATCCATGTTAATAGTGTTGGTAGTTGATCCCATAGCATTAACTCCTACCTAGATTGCATCTATACACACATACCTCAAGTCACATACTTTCTAATATAATCTACCATCATTTTTTCCTTTCTCTCTTGTAGAAATACATTGGCCTAAATTCCTCAACCAAGCTATGTAGGTAGCACTCATTCAACATGGGTTCTTCTGACATTAGCTCAGCCATATACCCACCTAACTATCTAACCTATTATCCCACCTAAACCCTAGGCCTCACTACCTATCTCTCCACCCTAGGCCTCATTGCCTATTTCTCTGCCCTAAACCTCACTACCTATCTCTAAAATCTAGGCCCCATGGCCTATATCACACACCCTCGACCGTATGACATATCTTATAATCCCTAGGTCCCATGACTTATTTCAAGCTACCTTTTCCTAACCACTTCCCTTTATAAAATTTATCCATACCTTATATTTTATATCCCTAAACACTAGGAGAACTACATTGTCCTGAGTACCTCAACTAAAATATATAGGTAGCACTCAGTTGACATGGGGTCTGTTAAGGCTAGCTCAGCCATTAGGTTCATTGACTACTTCAATTAGGGATCCAAAAATTGACCTTTTCTCTTATTTTGAGTTTTTAAAGGTCACCAACACTAGTTTTATATGCCAATATTAGTGCTTTGTGTTGGTCAACATTAAAAGAACCTACTAACATTGGAACCATGTCAGTTGATGTCGATGGACCCCACTGACATCGATGACTAGTTCAGCCCTAGGGTTGAACAACCTATCTCCTAAATTTAAATTTTAACCTATAAACTACTTTTAAACCCCTCCCAAATTCATCTAAACCTACCCTCACCCCATTTCCTACCCCTATAATAGTATTATTTCCCCCCAAACTTCAAATTTAGCCTAAAATAGAAAATTAACAAACTTAAATTCAAAATCAACTTGAATGGAATCTTACCTCATTTCTTCATCTCTTTTAAGTTGGAATAACTAGAAATTATGTTGGCACACCTATAACGAGGTCCCCTCCTACCTCTACCATCTCACCAACACTCATATCTCTTTTTCTCTCCAATCAAATGTTATAAATGAGTTTTGGTGGGCCACCAAACCCCTTTTTGTCAAGTTTGGTCACTCACCAATCTTGGTATCCTTTACCTAAGCCACCAATGTTATCACTATTTCCTACTGACATTGGTAACATAATTAACATTGAAACCCTTGAATTATAATTTCCACCAATAACCAAAACCCTTTGGACTCTACCCCTAATTTGGGGAAACTTGGAGATCACATATATCTCCCTGACCATGACAACTAATTTGGAGATCACATATATCTCCCTGACCATGACAACTAATTTAGAGATCACATATATCTCACCAACCATGACAAATACCCTTGGATATCACTTAAATCATCACCCATGATGACTTTGACTGGAGATCACAAATATCTCCTTGAACATTAACCCTTTTAAACCAACTTTGCATTGCTTGTCTTGATCGCTTATGCTATCCTGTTATAGTTAGATATTGTACACATATATGTATATTAAGTGTTTTGGATGGTGACCAAGCTCATCTTATCACCTGTAACCTTTTTTGTTTCCCAAGGGCACTTCTTACCTTGGATACTTGGCATAAATAGACCATTATAGCTATAACTTTGATTGTTTTGACATTATCAACTATCACTTACAAGCTATGACTTGATTATTTCTATGTGAGTCCTCTGTCACCTTACTTGTTATTGATTTTGTTAACTATAACTTGTCATAGTATATGTGTTAGCAATGATACCACATTCTCACTCAAAATCCACTCACATAATTCCCTTCTTATCAAACCAGTACTCGATTCTAGTTTTTCCTCCATCGGTTCCCATTTTGAGAGGGGATAGCTCTTCTAATACCTAGAGTATCTTAATCCTATTTTTTTCTTATAACTTATCAGTGAAAATTACAAGATAAAAAGGGGAAATTTTAGACACTAAAATTATGTCACACACATGCATAATTCCCTATGTCAAAATCCCCCTTGAGCCCATGTTTTTACCTAACCCATAATAATAATTAGCCTTCTTAACCCATGCTTTTACTCACACATTTAATTCATTGAAAATATTTAATTAAGTTAATTACAAACCAATTATGCCACCTTACCTGGCCACCTCACCCTAAGACTAATTTTTATGCTTTGAGTCATCTCAAGACTTAGTCCCCTTATCCTAACTACCCATGACTTATTCTTACCCCAAAAATAAATTCCTAACCAACTATGTCCTTCTTAACCTCCTATTTCTACCATTTCCTAATGGATACCACACTTGGCATGAGAAAGAACAAAAAACAAGCTAAAAATATCCCTTTTACCTATTCTCATACCACTAACATCAGTCAACCCATGACCGACATCGATAAGATCATTGATGTCAGCTACTTAAGCCAAACTCCAAAATGATGTTTAGGTCAGTATAAATCAAGAAAATTCATTTTATTCACATACAATATTTTGGCATCCAACTTTCCATATCTTTGCTTACTATTACCTTGCATAAATCAATCTAAAACAAGAACCAAGCTCTTGAAAATTAGTAGCACATGCTTGTTTTCTCTATTCAAGGCATTGGTTTGGCAAGCCTTATAAGATCCATCCATTCGATACTTATCATTCAATCACCTCTTCAGCTAAGTAAATCACTTATTCTATAAGTCTTTAAGCCATTATTTTATAATCACTTTATATCTACTATTTATTGCTTTATGCATTCCTAACTGAATCCATATGAAGGAGTTATAAAGCTTCCCCACTTATTTTCCTTTGTTCCAACCCACCAAACCTTTGACCAGACCCATCTAAATAATACTCTCTCTCACAACTCTCCCCAACCTTTTAGACTTGACCAAAACCATTTATTAGATCTATAAAATCCTTTTAAAGTTGTTAGGAAACTATTTCCCCTACCAACATCAGTCACCCAACTGATATCGGTCACAATAGCTCACTGACCTCAGCAACCTAACTGATGTCAGCAATTGTGGATTTTTAGTAACCTCTCTAAAACTTGCCTAGACAACTTCCAAAATATAAACTAATATACCACCTACACTCGATTACTCTTTGCTACACTTATGTCATGAACAATGGTAACATATCTCTCTTTTACTCTCTCTTTTCATCTCTCTTTGCTATTTATTACTCTTTTGTTTTTTAAAAGTGGATTTTCATCTCTAAAGAAGTTTGACACTTCTTGGAATAAGTGCATAGTTTGGCAGCCCACTCATATATCTACTAATAGATAATTTTTTGGTAGTGTTTTCTTACCTATATGTAGTCCTGCCTAGCCAAAGAGGAGTGCTTACAATGTCTAGATACATCACACAAACCAATCTAGATTCATTCTAATCACTTATCCCTATCCTTCTTCTCTATTTTTCTTTAGACTTGAAATAGACATAATTTTAATGAAATAGAGATGGCAAAAAAATGCAAAAAGAGGCCAAGTTACGTAATGGATACTAGAGAGAAGTAGTCCAAATAGTAGTATATATCTTGGATAGATTTCAATTAAGGGTAAATAGTGACAAAACTCCCTATGATCTATGTTATGGAAAGCCTTCCTCTATTAAGTACTTTAGAGTGTTTAAAATCAAATGGTACATCAAAAGAAAGGATGAAAAATTGGGAAGCTTTGAATCAAGATGTGATGAAAGAATATTTCTTGGTTATTCCACCTAAATAAAATCCTACATATGTTATAATAAAAGGCTACACAAGATTGTAGAGAGAATCAATGTCAATGTTGAAGAAGGCTTGAAGCATGTTAAACCTAACAAAGACATCTATGAAGAAGAATCATAATCTAAAGAGGAAGTATCTGATGAAGAGCATGAAGAATAAAATGAAAAGGCACGTCCAAGATTTTTTTTAAAGGATTATCTTATAAAGTAGATAATTAACAATAAGAATGAAGGAGTTTAGATAAGGAGAAGAGTTTCCCAAAATAAGGAGCAAGTGAGTTTTGCTCTAATGTCTAAAATTAAGCCTAAGAGCTATGTTGAAGCTAGTAAAGATGAGAATTATCTAAAAGCCTTGGAAGAATAACTGAGCCAAATTGAAAATAACAAAACTTGTCAATTAATTCCAAGACCTTCAAACAAGAATGTGATAGGTGGAAAGTGGGTCCTTAGAAATAAACTCAATGAGGATGGAGTTTTTATAAGAAATAAATCAAGATTGGTGTGTAAAGGATATGTACAATTTGAGGGCATATATTTTGAGGAAACATTTTCCCTAATTTATAGAATGGAATTAATAAGAATGTTTCTATCATTCTCTATTTATAATATTTTCAAAGTCTATCAAATGGATGTTAAGTCTACTTTCTTGAATGGGAACTTAGAAGATGAAGTTTACATAGAATATTCTTAATATTTTTAGCTATCAAAGGAAGAATATTATGTGTGTACACTAAAGAATATTTGTATGGTCTAAAATAGGAACCTAGAGCATGGTATTCAAGATTAGACCAATACTTGCAACAACAAGGATTCAAAAAGGGATGTGAAAATAGTAATATGTACTTTAAATCAAAGGTGGTCATATATTGATTTTTGTTGTTTATGTATATGACATCATCTTTGGTGGTAGTAATAACAAAATGTGTAAAGAGTTTTCTACACAAATGCAAAGTGAGTTTGAGATGTCTATGCTTGGAGAAATTTCTTTCTTCCTTGGTCTACAAATAACACAAACTAATGATGGGATATTTATATCCCAAACTAAGTATTCAAAGGAAATTCTTAAGAAGATTAGAATGAAAGGTAGAAAACTATTTATTACTCCTATGATAACTAGATGCCTTGATGCAAATTAGACTATGTATAGATCAATGATAGATAGCTTGTTATACCTAACTACATCAAGACTATATATCATGCAAGTACTGTGCATGATTAAAATATTTTAGGATACTCCTAAAGAATCACATGTCAATCCAATGAAAAACATCTTTAGATACATCAAGAGAGTAATTTACTATGGCCTATGGTATCCTATAAGTGAATATTTCACTTTGATAGCATAGACATATGTTGTTTGGGTAAGAAGTGTGGATAATAGAAGAAGCACTAGTGGTGGTGCATTTTTCCTTGGAAAATGACTTGTTTCATGTCTGGTAAAAAATCAAGAGTTAGTTACTATTTCCATATCAAAAATAAAGTACATTGCAGTAATGACATGTTACACTCAAGTCTTATGGATAAAGCAAACACTAAAATACATGAAGGTAGAGTATAAATCACCTATCTCTATTGTTTGTGATAATTAAAGTGTTATAGATATATCAAAGAATCCAGTGATGCATTCTAGAACTAAGCATATATCAATCAAGTATCACTTCTTAAGAGAAAAGGTTACAGATCAAGAGGTCACAATAGAATATATGCCAACTCAGGATCAAATTGTAGACATATTCACCAAACCTCTTCCCAAAGAATAATTTGAGTATCTAAAATAAAATTTGGGAGTGGTGGCTCCTACATCATATCACCAGATCTTAGTGATAGAGCATGAGTCTAAGGGGAGTATCATAGAAGTCTTGTTAATCCTTGGAAGATGAGAGAAAAGGAAACTCAGATATGCATACTTTTGTATATTTATAATGAGTTGATGGTTATATGTTCTTGGACAAACTCTTTTATCTAATAAAGGGAGAGAAAATTTTGGATAAATGGTGATAAAGAGTCCCTTTTCCATTGATGTCAAAGGGGAATAATAAGTGCAAATGCTCTTTGTAAAATTTTGGAGAACAAGTACAAATGTTAAATAAGATCAAAGCATGTCTCCAAGCTGAGTTTAGGTAAATGTGTCATTACCTAAGGGGGATAAAGTTTGGTATGAATAGATTTATTTCATACTCATCATAATATAATGCAAAAAATTCCAAAGAAGGATCATAATATTAGAAGATCATAACATTTAGTTTGCCATCAATGTCAAAGGGGGAAATTGTTGGAAATATGGTTATCATTGATGTCAAAAGGGATATTATGAGTATGTCATTGATGTTTATGATTGAGTATGGTTATTTAAGGATGTTCAAGGGATCCTATCATATGTCAAATATTATTAGAATGCTTGTGTGCATGAGTGGAATTCATCTGGTTCTGCATATTGATCATCTAGACTTTTTGGGTCTATGACAAGAAAAATTGAGAAGGTAATTTGTTGATGTCATCATTACCATGTGTGGATGATCTTAGGGGAGTTGGTCATATCATTGTGATCACATTAGTCTATAGTTGTTATTCACCATATTTTAAGTCATGCATTGAAGTGTTGTTAAAGATAAGCATGAGCAAAGTTCGGCTCTCAAGGATTTTGATAGTGTTTTCCCATAGTAAAATGTATAGATTACAAGAAAAAGCTAAGCAGGTATTTTTATGATGTCATATCTTACATGTATGAATGTTTATAAAGTAGATGAGTATACATATGGAATAATCTATGTGAGAGGATCATATGTTCTAAAATATAGGTCATGTGATGTAGCACATCAAAAGTTATGCAAGAATAAAGTTGGCCTTTTAGGCAGTTCTAAACATAGTTAACTTTATGATAGAATAATTTAAGTGATAAAAATAATGGTTTTATATCTCATATGTGTGAATAATTCAAGAATAAATAATCATATGGGTTTGTTCATTTATCATGCCTAGTTTATATGGTCCAAATTTCAGAATAGGTCAATAAATGAAGTAAAAGATATGAAGGTACAAAGTTAGCTTCTGTGCATAATTAAGATGGTCCCCACTATTAGACAAATCTACACAAGGTAAAGTTCAAGCTTATTTGAATATCAATGGTTATAAATTAATCTTAAGTTAAAGATCTAATGAATCAAAACAAAGTTAATTTGTCAAACTCATCTCTTACACAGTAAATATATGAAGTGTTTTAAAGTCAATTATTCAATTATCAATTTGAGAATGCCAAGTGTCTCAATAGGAATAATTGATAGTAATTTTTAGAAGGCACATGCTAATGTAAAGTGTCATATTATTGAGAGATAAGTAGAGATAAAGAATGAGCTTGTTAGAATATCTAATGATGAGAGGTTGATCATGCAAAGAAGATCTAATGGATTGAGTGGAATCAGATGAGATTAAGTTCTTGACATTTAATGAGATAGTAGTGACTTAAATACTAAGCTTGTTTGACAAGATCGATGGAGCGTATTCATTCCAAAGTCTTAGGAACCATCAAGATGAGATAAACATATCAATGTTTAATGATAAGTTAGAATTAAAGTTATTGAAAATTTGGAGATCCAATGACATGTAGGAGCATAGATTAGAAAGATAAATAGATGCATTTTAAAGGTTGGAATGTTAAGTTTGAAAGTATAAAAATATTGAACAAATCATGTAAGTTTATCAGAGCTTAATCCAATGGACATGTTTTAAAGTTGAAAATTTTAAATGAATACCATCATATTATGGCACCAAACATAAGATCAATGGTCAATATTTAAATATATGATCATGTTAATGGTCAAGTAAAGGAACATGTAGGTAAGCTATAAATTATGACATAGACAATGAGATTGATTATTGTAATAAATAAAATCTATTTAAATATGCATGTGCATAAAACTAGAATCCATTAAATGTTATAAATAGTAATGAGACTAAGAATGACAGTGGTGGAATATGAGTTTAAGACGTGGGAAAATTGCAGTTCAAGAGATAATGAACTGAGTCTAGAATAGAGCATGATATATTATCAAACTAGTGTGAAAATGGAGAATATACAAAGACCTAGATCAAATGATTATATATATATATATATATATATATATATATATATATATAATCATTTTGGATACATGCAGATGCTACTAGAGTTGTTGAATTGTGTGAAATAGAGAAATATAGAGACATAGAGATAGAGGGGTAGAAAAGAGAAGAGAGATAAAGTGCAAAGCATGAGTAGTTACAAACTAGACATATAATAGAGAATAGAGAATTTGATTCATTTATGAATCTATATTTTAATCTAGATTTGTAGCGCCATAATAGAATCTGATAAGTAGGTGCCATCAGATAAGCTATGTTAGTGCTAAATTAGGGAGTGGGTACTTCCTTAGAATTGGTGCTCTTAAATTAGGGGATTGGTGTCTCCTTAGGGTTGGTGCCCTTAAATGTGTAATTAGTGAGTTTTTGACTATGAGACTAGCTTAGAATAGTAGCTTCTAGGATCTATTCTCATAGTTGTTTTTCCCATATTGGGTTTTCCATGTATACATATGGTGTTATGTGATTTTTGTGTGTGTGATCTTTGCATATTTATTTTGTGTGTGTGTGTGTGTGTGTGTGTGTGTGTGTGTGTGTGTGTGTGTGTGTGTGTGTGTGTGTGTGTGTGTGTGTGTGTGTGTGTGTGTGTGTGTGTGTATACATACATATATATATATGTGTGTGTGTGTGTGTATGTATATATATGTATGTATATATATATATATATATATATATATATATATATATATATATATATATATATACATATACATATATATACACACACACACACACATATATATATATGTATGTATGTATATATATGTGTGTTTTTTAATCAATTTTAAAATGTATTAGAAAAGGACCAAGGTAATAAATATACTAATTCACCCCCCTCAAATTATATAATTATGTTCAAACATATCTTATCCCATCATAGCATTAGCCTACAAAATATATATTTACAATAAGTGATGTTTTAATGGGATTAGTTGAGTGAGAAGAATGTCATCTAATAAGATGAAAGTCTTCTATAGAAACACCATCCTAACTTATTTTATTAAGTTTGATGATAATGATTTATTTAGGGGTGGTGGATGTTATATCCTGTCCAGACCTATTATTATTTTCACATGTTATTACTATGTTGGCTAATACATAGGGACTATTTGAGACATTGATATCTTATTCTTTTACTTTATGATAATTTTTTATGATATTATAGATATGTTATAAATTATTATAATATAATTTCAATGTTTGATTTGGTTTATATTATATTGTATCGGTACTTCTAATGTCATGTTTATGATTGTAGGTGATAGTTGAGTAATGAGGTAGGTTTAGGCTTGGAACATCTTTTTGAGATTTTAGTTCATATAGGTAAATGATTGTGAAAGGTGAAATTATGAGATTCAGTCAATACACCTTATGTTTTTGTTTTTGTCTTATGTTGTAAACTTCCCAGTATTGTGTTTTTTGTTTCTAATTACAATCCATCATTAGCACTTGGCCAATTGTGATTCTTGATATTTATTGAATGCAACTTTGAATGTATTTATTATTGTTGAACCAATTTAGTTCTATTATAATATGTAGCATTGGTTTCATTTGTCTTGTTAAATCATGAAATTTTAAATTCATGGGACTTAGCTATGGTAGATTAAATCATTATGAAATGATGTTACTTTGAAATTTAATGTTTAGAAACCTAATCAACTATGGGCATGATATTGAATTAGGTATCATTATATTTTTAAATTATTTTGTTATTTTATTAGTCATTTCTCAACCTTACCATAAGTTTGGTTGTTGACATTCAAAACATTTTGGTTGACCTGATCTTTTTTGGAATAGGGTTTATGTCTGGTGGGAACCATCATAGGGTTCATAGTGATTATTGAGAAAGAAAAGGAGAATTTTTTGGATGATTGTGTGGTGTGTTAGTGGACATGAATGCATGTAGTATTAGAAATTTTGATGGGAAGTTTATTGTAGTTGAAGTAACAATTTCCATGAGCAAATAGAGATTAAAAATTGGTCTTTCTAGATGAGGTAAGGGTTATTTTTCTTATCTATTTTGGATTGGATTTGAAGATTGAAGAGTAAGTAGATAAAAACTTTGGAAAAAAAATGAAATAACCATAATACAGTTATGGGTTCCCTCTAAAAAAAATTCCATTTACATTATTTTATTAAATGCATGGTTATAAATGTGTGGAAACCCCCTGCAAGAGAAATGGGTTGTGTGAGAAGCAATTTCTCTTATGTAACTCATTTATATGGTTATCATACATAACTAGAATGCAACTTACTTTAGTGTTAACACTACATCTCTATAGATTGTTTTGGAAACCTATGTGGGTGTGAACATTTGGAGCCATCTCTCCCTTTTGATAATGAAAAGATAAGTCATTGATAAAAATACATTTTGTGTTTGTTCTCTTTTTTTGAAATGGTTTTATGTGTGTTCTTGTTATGGTGTGTTTCTTGTAAGTTATATTGAGTGTTGTATTATATTTCTTCTAGGTGTTTATTTGTTATTTTTACCATTTTTGAGTAAACTTAGATATAATGCTTAAACCTTTTTGTTCATTTCCAATTATGAACTTAGGGCCCATGAATGGTGACCTAATCCATCCTTGAATTTTCGGTTGGGGTGGTTAGGGTACCACTAAAGGATACAGTAATTTTATGCATATCTTGGTTTACATTCATGGATACATAGTTGGCTATAGTTGGTTATCTTTTTTTTGCATTAGGGGACTATTAGTGATGGTGATAAGATATCAAGGCATTTTTATGATATTTTTTAAGCTTGTTACATATAAACCCATACTTTTATGTCATTGAAATGTAAAAATTTATTTATTATTTTTTTTAAAAATTTTGGGTGAAGGATTTATATTAAAAACATTCATCAATAACATTGAAAATATATAAATTAATAAAATAAAAAGAGAAATAATACCTCTCAAGGTGAAAATCATAAAGAGAGACAAGAATTTTAAAGTGATAAACCAAATGTATTAGACAAAAACCCACCAGATCTATAAGAAGGATTATTACCAAAAATATCCATAATTATAACTCTAGAAGCAATATGAATTTGAGAGAAAGAAAGAGAGATTCAAGTTTTCTAGTGATGAAATAAGGAGAATAAGGATATTTTAATAGATCAATAAGAATAAAAAGGGAGTTACAAGGAATCCCATCATTAGCTTAAAAGCTTCCTTTGTGTGTGCTTAGTGGTTTATTCCCTTAGAGAGTGGAGGGAAGTGTATGCAAAGTGGGGGAAGGAGTTACTTATGAAATTAAATCCCAACACCTAAATGGGAAAAAATAAGTGAGTGACACCTCATGGAATATAGATTTATGTGAATTTATAATTTACATAAATAAAACTTCCACAAATAAAGGAAACTTAGGATAAATAAATTGTCTCAAATAAAGGGTAACTTAAACTTTATTTAGGGGTTTAAAAACAAACAAGAAGGGAGGAAACATTAATAACCCTTCCCCTTGATAATATCTTCCTTCAATTCTAACATATTACAAAATAATACAATTTTTTATTTACATAATGGCTTAGTGAAAATATCAGCCATTTGCTCTTGAGTAGGATAGAAAAAGAGAAGAATTTGATTGTCTTCAAGAAGTTCATGATGAGATTGGTGTTGAATCTCAATGTGATTAGAACTTACATGAAAAACTAGTTTTTTTTCTAAGGTAATGGAACTTTTAATATCACCAAAATTTTGAGTAGACAAAGATTCAGTATGACCCAAATTTTTAAGAAGTCTTCAAAGCCAAATAACTTACTTGGTAGCATGTTATTTTTGTCAGGGTGCGAAGCACCAGAAGCATACAATTGATTACCAAACTTCAAGCAACTTAATATGTGGAAATAACCAGAATCAACCAGTAACTAGAATTCAGAATAACACAGCATATGAGAGACAATACACAACTTCTATTAACACTTTATATAGAAAAGAATACAATAGAGAATATCCCACATCTTCTCCACCACCTTATAGAGGTTTCCCACACCTCAAATGAATAGTAATTCTTCTCCCCAAAGCTTTCCCTCTCACAGGTCCCAACACCCAACTCAAATACAGAGTTGGTGTTCACCTCCCATGCTCCACGCACACCACAAGTGTTCCACGCACTCCACAAGCACTCCACGTGCTCCACAAGTACTCAAGGTACTTCAAGTAGATCTCCCATGAATCTGCAACAACCTGCAATTCAACAAACCATACTTATGGAAGGAACTCCCTTGCCTTCCTCTCTTGCTCTATCTGAGTACACACCTGTACTCCAAGTAGATCCTGCCTGATACTGCTCCCTGTTGTGTTGCTATCTATATGATCTTACACACCTGCAAATCAAACAACGGTTCTGCTCACCTGTGAACCTTGACCTTGCACACACATACACCTGTAGATCAGCGATCTTACTTACCATGTAGATCTCCTATATAGGCCATGCAACTATGACCAAGATTCTACACTCTTGAAGAATCCAGCTGACTCTCCAAACCAGCACCAACACACCTAGTACTGTTGTGGAACTAGGAGGAACACCCTTGCTCACCTCACACACAGAAGGAGCAAACTTTGCTCAACTCAAACTAGCCCACTTTTCCAATACAACCATGAATCTATTATATATATCTCATCAAACAATAATTAGACATCTAATTACAATAATTAGATCCACAGCTCTCAGTCTAAAAATAGATCTCTTCATGCAAACACTTGGTTCGTTAGCTAACTACCCATAATAAATGCAGTCCGAACCACACAGGTGACCGACGTCGGTCCCTGTCTGCCTGGGGGTCGCCGACGCTGGCCGATCTCTGACCGATGTCGATTGCCTTCCTGCCCTATCCTGCCGACGTCAGTTGGCCTGATCGACGCCGATGTCTCTGACACTCAGTAACTCTCCTACAACCTCCTCCGTGTCTGCATCAGTGAAGCTTTTAGCTCCATAACCTAACAATCTCCCACTTGGAGATAAATAGCTGCACTGTACCTATACATGTACCCCGTCTAATCTGTTTCCTGGTTTGTATCCCTCTTCAAGCTCCCACCTGAAGACAACCCACCACACAACTTGTGATGTACCTCCTGTCATCCGAGTACCCTGTCACATCTGAACCTACAAATCCATGTAGTGAAGTCCTGACCCTACATAGGAACACCTGCTGCCGATCCCTCTCAAAAACTTGAGAACCCACTTCCCCGAATTAGCTCCTAACTCTGATAGCTCCCACTGCATGGGAATACTCAGGTCTATACCAGACCTCATGTGATTTCAGACACTGTACCTGTCCAGCCCTTAGTGTGCTCCGGCTCTGCATCCCGAACCTCGCCAACACCTGATTCACATCAGCTCCCACTGGAGACAAAATCTACCTGTGATCTCCATGTCTCCCATGTCAAAGAATCTCGCTGCTCCAAACTCCTCATGACATGACACTGAACTAATCTTACCCTTAGCTCAATGAAACCCTGTATGTACTAACTCTACTAGCAAATATACCATCCACATACAGCAACAGAAAGATGTCATGACTCATCATCCACCTGGTAAGACAAACCATAGTAGTTACCTGACACTGACTGAAGCCATGCTTCGTCCTCCACCTGTCAAACCTGTACCACTGTCCTGCAACTTCCACAAGACCATATGCCTGGTCTTCCATCTCACATATCTATTCTCTCTATTCTTATACTAAGGAATCCATTCATCTCTGTGCTTTCATCCAGCTGGCAAACCTACCAAAACTCCCATCTGGTTCTGTATCATATACCTGCCTAGCTCCCACCTGTTTCCTGGATCCTTCCTGCTCTACAATCAGCAATAAGTATGAAGAAGAGGAACATGAATTTGAGGGCCTACTTATGCCTTTAGTCCTCCATATGGGTGTTTGAGACTCCTTGACAACATGCTGTCCACCCAAAATTCATTACAGTGACCGACCTCGACCACCCCACAGTCTGCATCTGATCGACGTCGGTTCCCATGCATCTGTCCCTGACTACCAGCCTGCCAGCACTGGTGTCCCTACTGCCAACATCGGTCCTCCTGACTAACATCGGTCTTATTTACTGCCGACGTCGGTCCCATTGACCGATGTCAGTCTTACTCTACCCAACACTGCCGACTTCGATCTGCACATGACCGACATCGGCACCTGTCTGTTCGACATTGGTTCCTCCTGACCGATGCCAATGTCTGTGTTCACCTGTGAGTGATGAATTTTTACCCGCGAGCTCCTTTGGATCAAAACCCATGTCCAAACTGCTCTGCTCAGAAGTATCCAACACCATCCACTAGGTTCTATCCGCCATCTCCTCCAAGAACACCAAGGCTTTCCAGTTCTTAAGCCTGTCAAATATATCTATCTTCCGCTTAAGAACATGCATCTCCTTCCTGCTCATGTGACCAAGCCTACGAAGCCACGTCTCTGCAATAGAAGAAGAATCAGTAATATAAACAAGTAGATAAAGTATACCTATTTTCTTACCACCAGCTAATTCAAGTGCATTCGCTGTGAGAGTTCTTGTGCATCTCTCATCACCCAATCTTTCTGAAGAAATTAGACATATCTCCAGACCTGGGACCTGCATGACCTTCATCAACACCTGTGTGTTGGCCGCCTACAATTTCAGCTTCACTTCCCCTTTGCCAATTCTTTGGCAAGGCTTACCAGCTCCTCTACCTGGGGCTGCATGGAAAGAGGCAACCAAATCTTTTATCCAAGATTTAACTTTATCCAAGAAACCTGCAAACACATCTTGTGCAACAACACCTGCTACATCTGTATCTTCAGTTTCTTCATGCTGATCTACTACCAACCAACAATCTTCTTTTACCTACTCTTTCTTTTCATCAGACCGTGAGTGACCGTCTGTGCTTTTCAACTCCTCCATTCTTAGCTTACTTTGATCTGCCATTGCTCTACTCCCACTCAATCAGAAACCCCTGAGAGTGCCCTGTAACCAAAACACAACCTGCTTCCTGCAACCTTAGCTCTGATACCACTTGTTGGTATCAAGCTCAAGAACCTACAACCAAGGCTCTGATACCACTTGTCAGGGTGCAAAGCACCGGAAGCATACAATTGATTACCAAACTTCAAGCAACTTAATATGCAGAAATAACCAGAATCAACCAGTAACTAGAATTCAGAATAACACAGCATATGAGAGACAATAAACCAATTGTATTAATACTTTATACAGAAAAGAATACAATAAAGAAGATGCCACTTCTTCTCCACCACCTCTTCAGAGGCTCGCTACACCTCAAGTGAACAGTAATTCTTCTCCCCAAAGCTCTCCCTCTCACAGGTCCCAACACCCAACTCAAATACAGAGTTGGTGTTCACCTCCCATGCTCCACGCACAACACAAGTGCTCCACGCACTCCACAAGCACTCCACGTGCTCCACAAGTACTCAAGGTACTTCAAGTAGATCTCCCATGAATCTGCAACAACCTACAATTCAACAGACCATACTTATGGAAGGAACTCCCTTGCCTTCCTCTCTTGCTCTATTCGAGTACACACCTGTACTCCAAGTAGATCCTGCCTGATACTACTCCCTGTTGTGTTGTTGTCTATATGATCTTGCACACCTGCAAATCAAACAACGGTTCTGCTCACCTGTGAACCTTGACCTTGCACACACATACACCTGTAGATCAACGATCTTACTTACCATGTAGATCTCCTATATAGGCCATGCAACTGTGACCAAGATCCTACACTCCTAAAGAATCCAGCTGACTCTCCAAACCAGCACCAACACACTTGGTACTGTTGTGGAACTAGGAGGAACACCCTTGCTCACCTCACACACAGAAGGAGCAAACTTTGCTCAACTCAAACTAGCCCACTTTTCCAATACAACCATGAGTCTATTATATAGATCTCATCAAACAATAATTAGACATCTAATTACAATAATTAGATCCACAGCTCTCAGTCTAAAAATAGATCTCTTCATGCAAACACCTGGTTCATTAGCTAACTGCCCGTAATAAACGCAGTCCGAACCACACCCTATCCTACCGACGTTGGTTGGCCTGACTGATGCCGGTGTCTCTGACACTCAGCAACTCTCCTGCAACCTCCTTCGTGTCTACATCAGTGAAGCTTTTAGCTCCATAACCTAACAATTTTATTATAAGATAAATTTAAGCACGATGGAGAATTTGAATCCTGATATTTTGAATGCTATGCGCGTGCATGCGTGAGCGCGAACTCAAAACTTGAACCAGGTAGCCATTGATCTGGTGGCTGATGTGGCTGAGGTCTTTGCAATGAAAGGGAATCCACTTGGGAATGGGGAAAGAATCCTGATCACCCACTCTTCTGCGGAAAGGGGCTATGTTCCAGTTACAAATATAGCAAAAGGATCCCCTATTTTTGGTTCTGTCCTTGGGTCAAAGGGAAGAACTTATGCAGATGTGGTTGCCTATGACGCTAAAATACATGGAGCGAAATATCAAGCTTCTGTTGGGAGATCGTGTGTTGCACCAGTAAGTGCTTTAAATCCTGTCAGGGTTAATCTAGATCCTGATACAATTGAAGTAATCTTTAATTAGGTAGAATGTTTTTCAAAGTATGGGGCTATTTGTCAAGTTCATGGCTACTAGCCATCTCTTTCAGATCTAAATGGCTAGATCTCCAATATCTGGATGCCACTGATTGATGGAAATGTTGAAATATACCCATGTGTTAAAGGTTTTTTTGTAGCTTTATTCCAAAACTCTAAGGATAGGAAGACCATTCTATCCAATAGTAATCTTGTATTGTAGGGTAAATACCCTCTTATGGCCAAATGGTGGCATATGGATTTTAATCCTCTCATGGAAACCTTCAATAAGATCCCTATCTGGGTTCGGCTCCCTAATCTACCAATACATCTATGGCATGAATTGGTGTTTAAAACCATCGAAAATGCTATAGGGGAGTTTTTATTTGAGGATGATGAAACTAAGAGGTTTTACCGATCAACCTGTGCTCACCTTATGGTTGAGGTGGATGTTTCTAAGGGCCTTCCTAAGGTGATCTGTCTGGACTCCCCTAGGGGTTCTTGGACACAAATGCTAGATTTTGAAGGTTTACCTTTTTGATGTAGAAAGTGTCACCAGACAAGGCACGTTATAGCCCAATGTACTGCAGGGAAATCCAAATCCAAAATTTCACCTTCTTGGTGGTCTGAAGCTGATCATGAACACTATTTTGCTAAACAACCTGAGGGAGATTCGACTGATTCAGAGGATGATGATGAGAATGAAAAGAGTACCCAGTCTGAATCGACAGATCAGGAGACTCTGCTGGAGACTAACCATGTGGAAGGTACTACAGAGATTGGATAATGTGATCTCTCTGAACTGATTATGCCAAGTTCACAAGGGGTAGAAATAGGTTTAAAATATAGCATGCTAAACCTATATAATTTTGAGATCAACATGCCACATTTTTTTAGAAAATGGGGACCCCATGAAAAATTTCGATCATTCACCCTAAGAAATACCTTACCATTGGTATCCCATGACTAAATACCCCTCCTTTATAAGACTTGAAATTTTTAAGAGTCATGTTGGTCCATCACAAATATTAATGAGGTACTTTATAAATATTTCATTGAGATTTATAATGATCTAATTTGTTTACAAGTGATCTTATGAGGGGTTACATTCAAAGATATAGGGTATTACCCATAGAACTATGTAGACACTAAAAATATGCACACCATGATTTCAAATGTTGTAAACCCCTTAACTACCTTGGGACCCTCTCAGGACCAAACTAACCCTTTGACCCCTAGTTAAACCTAACCATAGTTAGTTTGACTAAACTAGCTTAACGCTAGCTTTTAATTTTTTTGACCCTTCACCCTTGATCATCTATGGTCATGTTGACCACCGATAGTCACCTTAATCGATGACAGTCAGGGTGCACCTCCTTAACCACTAGCATGTAAACTCACCCACATTGATTTTATAAAAATAATTCATCTAAATCTAATTATGAGCCATGACATGAGTGAGTTATAATTAGTTAGCCTAGTTCACATCTTGTTGCAAATCTCTTTCGTTGCTTATAAGAAGAGAGGAACAAAGAGGCGAAATACATATACAAATATTATCAAGATCTTGTGCATCTAGAATTATCTTTTTATAGGTTAGTCATCATCAACAATCTAGTAAACCAGTTGCTATGTTAGAGAGCCAACTTGCCACCATAACTCTGCTAAAGCACCATGTATTGTCACTCTATCAGAATCACACTAGATTCTACCAACGAGCCAACTACCTCAATAATCCACATAATCCACTCTTTTTAAAATAAGTATTTATTTTTTATTATTCCATTACTTTATTTTTTATTTTCATCTAGCCTAGTACTTACCCAACTCCCAAAATCTCACTTTGAGATCTCATCAATCAACCTTTTTACCAACCCAAATCCATACACAATAACCATTGATGGTTGTCCTAACCACCGATGGTTTATACAACTACCAATGGTCACTTTGACCACCAATGATCACCTTAATCATCGATGGTAAAATAAATCATTGACGGTCACTATGGCAATAAAATCTAGCAAGCTATTTTCACCTACCTACCCTTAACTAAACCTAATTTTCTATGTCCCTTCCTATTCATAAACCCATTTTCAATTTTATGAAGCATACCCCAGCCATCTAGTGCTAGTATTAATTAGTTTATCACTATTTTAATCATTCCTAGTATATTTCTTAGCAAGCATTCTTATGTTCAATTTTAGTACCTTTTGATTATTGATGCAAGTAATTTATATTCTATTGTATAAACTTAACTATTTAACATGTGTGGATTAATATCCCCTATGGAAGCTCTTAGTTTCGAGATCTAGTTATCACTAGGCAATATACTCAACTATCTATCTAACAAATAAATTTTATTTAGTGTTTTCTTATCTATAGGTCATCCTCCCAAACCAAAGATAAGTTCTTCATAATATTTTGATTCAATGTGCATATAATCAAATAGGTTTTTGAACCATACATGTACTTAGTTTCTTCTTTTCACTCTTTTTAATAATAAGAAAAAATTCATTGAAACATTATGGCATGCCTGGTGGGATCCTTGTGTCTTTACTTGGATTCTTATTTTATTGAATTCTTATCATAGATTCACTCTTTGTTGCACACACTCAACCAAACCACTTTAATCAATTTAACATCAAACAAACTTGAGACAAGGCTTGAATAGGATTTCATCACCTAGTGGTAACCTTACCTTTTCAACAATCCTATTTGGAGGTCATTACCAAGGGGAGAACCAAACAGCTCTCTAGTTGAGTATAATCTCTATATATCAATATATATTAGCTAAGCACTTGAAACCCTTATCACTATAGTGTGTGAAGTAAGGGGTTAGGCCCCAATACCAAGCCATGTATTGATTCCAATACAAATTTTTTTTAGCACCTAAACACAACTTGAAACCAACCTTAGACTACCTCTTTAGTACCTACTCTACAAGCCAATTTCAATCAGACACCTTCTTAAGGCATAAGCCAAAAGTAAGATTAATTAAAACTCTAGGAATTAACATATATTTTAGAGTGTGATTTGATTTATTTAATCATTTTTTTATCTTCTCTTTGTTTGAGTAGTAAGGTTTTTTGTGCTTCCTATCTCCCCTTTCTCATATGGTTCTCACTCACCAACAATGAAAATCCCTTGCAAAGAAAAACCCATCACCAATCCAACCTACCTCTTATACCTCTTCTTATATAAACTACATTTATAAACCAATATACTCTCCTCACCCCTCAATAATTCTTACCTTCCCTTAGGAGGTTCTTCAAGGAGATGCAAACTTTTCTACTTTCCTAGATAATAATCATTTAGCCTTGCAACATTATCTTACAACTATGTCTTACCTTATCTTAGATTTGACCCCACCCATAGATCTACCATATAGCATGCCTCTCCACCTCATGGGGATTACCTCTATTACCATGGTTACTACCCAACCATTGACTACCAAATCTTACTCATCAACCAACAAACCTTTTGAGGCTACCATAGAAAACCAACAAACCCAAACTACCACTACCCTTATACCTTTTACTCTTACCAACCACTCCTCCACCGTGGGAGTGCCTACCTCTAGCACTACCAACCTTACTTTAGCTACCCCAAATCCATTATCCACTACTCAGCTTCAAATCCTTATGGTGTTTATACCTTATACCTTACCACTGATCAATACAAGGGTCACTACCCTTCCATTGGTCACCAACCCAACTACCACTCCTATCCAACAAGTACCCATTACACAAAACTTTGGCTACATCTCTAACCTACAAGGGCATGTATCCCTACCCACTACCCAACCACCTACATCTACTTACCCTTATGTATATTCCACCCAACCTTTTTCATCTACTTACCAGTATGTGGTAACCTCCCAACCTTCTACCCATTATCAGTATGTCTCCCAACCATTGCAATAATATGCATCTTATAACCTTTCAGATACACAACCCCAAGTACACATAATAAATATGATCATGGACAAGATGACCCCCTTAGAGTCATCCATTTTGGGTGCTCATAACATTTGGTTATATGACAAAATCTATAATGAGACCATCCACCCATCTGTACCTATCAGGCCATATCCTCCCTAATGAAAACTTCTCAAGTTCTCTAAATTTCAAAGGAGGATCCCAATAACACCTTATGGAATTTAGGCATGATTTTTATCTCATCACCTATGATGATGCCCTTTTTATCTTCACCTTTCCCATGCCTCTATTCGATCTAGAATTGGATTGGTATAGTGCCATACCCAACCACTCCCTTTTCTCCTTCACCTAACTAGCTCAAACCTTCTTAGACCACTTCTCAATCAATATCTCTAAGAAAATTTATATCACCGACCTCTACTCTATCTAAAATTTTGAGAATTAATCCATTACTAATTTTTTATCTCATTAGAAGATCCTAATTAACCAAGTTTCCTTTTCCCTAACTTAACTCAAACTCATAAATCTCTTTGCTGGGCATGTGCCAAGCATATCTCCTCTACACTTCATGTCCAAATCTTCCAAACTTTTGATGAAGCTTTTACCATGACATGTAAATTAGATAATTGATCCATTGACAAAGGAAAGCTAAAGCTCAAAAATAAGATCTCAACCTAAAAAACCAATGAGACCTCTTCTTCCAAGATAAATAACTAGTCTAATACCAATACCAAGAGTGAGGGAATATCAAATGTAGTTGTATTTAAATCTGCTCCTCCACCCTCTATCAACTAACCAAATTCCTCTAGTTCCTCAAAAAAAAACATGAGGAACCAAAAATATAAAAACCACAAGCAATTCACTCCACTTAGAGAATCCCATGCCTCCATCTTAGAGAATTTATTAAAATCCAACATCATTCAACTTCTTCCTGTCAAACCTCCTCAACAATTATATACCTCTCATTTGGCACCTAGTTAGTTCAATGAGAATGATTTGTGAGTCTTTCATTAGGTAATAAGACATGACATTAGTAAGTGCAACACCTTAAAAATCCTTATATAATCCCTTATTAATAAGGGGAGCTTATATTGGATAACCCCAATGCACCATTGAACCAAGCCCTTGATATATTTAGGTGACCCTTCCCAAACCATGCTCCTACCAAGAACGATATCAATAACATTGAGTGTTCTTATGATACCCATATGGTTAACATGGTCTTTGATGCACTCATTACCAAACCACCTAGTACCCAATCACCTGTTCCTCCACCTCTTCCATTTATTGAGATGGTGGATTTACCTTCCCTTCCTTTAGACACTCAAACTAGGGAATTGCCATCTTCTCCCCCTCCACTTATTGAGGTATTAAAGTCCTTAACCACTCTTTTAATTGATATATCAAAATAACCAACCATCACATCCTCACCTTCACCTTTAACTACTGATCAAACCACTCCCTCTTCATAAATCATCCTTAATGAGGAAACCCCCATGTCTACTCCTCCCATAGAGTTTCCACCTATCTCAACCTTGAATCTATTGATTGAGTAAGAAGACAAGGTTACCATCCTTGTGTCTCCACCTAGAGACTTATCTTTTAGATCCACTATTCAAGGAATTAAACCAACCTATAAACCATTCTCTAGGCTAGTGCATGAATTGGAATTTATCTCCAACTCTAACATGGATTGAGCCAACTTTTGATAGAAATTAGGGATACCTTAAATCACCAAGTAAGAACCTCCAATGGACCAACCCACCACTTTCACTATCTAAATTCCTACCCTATCAAAAAAAATAATAAAACTTTTACCAATCTAACAATCCCTTGGCCATCCAAGGTACCCAAACACCAAGAAACCAAATCACCTTCTCAAATCAAACTGACTAAACCTATCAAGAACCTTGGCACCTTCCCTATACCAAGCCTTAGTCACCCATTTTTAAAGGTGAAGCTTACTTCATTAGAACCTAAAACTAAATACCAAACTAAGGCAACCAAATGTGATCTAAGAATTTGACTCAAGAGAGTATGGTTAGTATGGTGTTAGTTTCAAAATGAAAATAAAATGAGAGAAACACACTAACTAGAATAACATCTCTAGGCCTAGACACTAGGGAGAACTTAGTTAAAAAACATGAATAAAACACATAACTAAAAGGAAAAATAAACCCTATTTTACCTTCTTTAGATGATTTAAAATGCTTATTGTAGTGGCTTGCTTAGTTTGTGCTCATAAAGTCCTTGGCAATAGAAGCTTGGCTACCTCCATCTTTCTTTGGCACCTTTGGCCTCTGGCTTGGCTTGGCTTGGAATTAATTTGGTATGGTAACACTAATTTATTGAAGCTTTGTAATCAATTATTCATTATAAATTTTCATAATCACATCTTTTGAAGATATTTGAACTTAATAAAGTTTCACAAAATAGCTTGGAAATGATGTGGTAAGGCCTCCTATTTATAGATTTTTATAGATGTCTAGAATCAACCTAATGTTCCATCCTAAGATTAAGATGTGTGGTTAAGGATTAATTAAATTTTTGGAATTAAGTTTATAATTATCCTCATCATGACATTGGAATAAGGGGAAATTAAGAGGTATGGAGGGCTTTGATGAGGCATGGGAGTCATGAATCCTGATATTTGTGGCATTTATGGCCTAGGGATGTCTTCCCAAGAAATGAGGTCACCTGATGATGCAGATATTCAATATTCATTTCCAAAAATAAATGTCAACAATTTTCCATGGAATTATTAATTAGTCCTTGATTTAGATTAATTAGCTCTTAAACATGTTTAAACACTTTGTGCATAAATTACTCAGATTAATCAAAATGCCTTCTTATTGGTCCAAAATTTGACTAGATTGGAATTAGAAGTTGGTGTTAGATACATTATATATGCTATCCCATTTAGGATGTTACTAAAAATAAATAACAAATTCATGCATCTTGTGTAAAATATTTGATAGGAGAGAGCAATTCAGAGCACTTAGGTGTAAAATTGGCATTTTGACTCGAAATGAATTGATCAAAGTTAGCTATCCCATAAATTGTATTTCCCCATTTAGGGATACCCTAGCCAAAATCATCACTTGAATATGTTAGTTTCACATCATGTGTGCTTTAGCATTTTTAGGCCAAATTGTGTGTTTTAGGTGGAAATTGGTCAAAAGCCTAATTAGAAGTCATTAGTGGCAAAATTTAGGTGTCTATACCAAAGAGGTAAAACCACATAAAGGTTTGAAGCCTTGAATTTTACCTCCATCAACCTTACCTTCCATTTTGGAACCTCATCCCTCTACCTTGAGTAGGAAGCCCCTTATCTCTACCAAGACCCCACCACCTATTTTGGTTACACCTTAACAATTGTTTTTTTATATACCCCTCTTCACTGCACTAAAAACACCTAAGCTACCTACCTTGATATAATCCAACTTTATCTCATCAAAATATTTTCCTAAACTAAATCCATCAATTAAGTATACCACCCTACCCAAAACATGTACCACCAAACCTATTTCTAAGAAACCTTCTACCTCAACCATCAAATCAAAGATGGATACACCTTTAACACATTTATCTAAGTCCTATTTGACCATTTTACATAGGTTATTGAAAACTTCTTATCTAGCCTTACCTCCCATCAAACCCTTTAACTCTCTTACTTCAAAACCCATCTGGTATAATGACCACTACATGTGTTCTTATCATAGGACACCCAGCCATGATACAGAGAACTACAAAGCTCTCCAATCCATTATCCACCAAATTTATGATGAGGATGATCTATTAATAGATTAACCCCCTATGGGACCACCCTAGTGCAACTAATAACCATACCTACCCAATGCTTACCTACTCCTCCACTCTTACTTCAAAGTGAAGACATGTCAGACTAGTCTACTAACTCAACCTCTACTTCTATCCATACTATTAATGTGGTCACAATATCACAACAAAATGATAAGGGAAAGGCTAAGGTATCCATTCCTTATATGTATCCCTCTTCAAACTCCCAACCAACCTACACCCAAACATCTCCATCCTTGACCAAAACCAAGGTGTCTATTTTAGGTACCTCCTAATCTAACCCCTTAGAATCCATCAGAAGAGTTATCCTCAAGGAACTTCACCAGACCCTAGTGAATATGAGCTTATGTGAGTTGATCTCTACCTCTCCCCATCATCACTAAGCACTAATAGAGGCTTTGAAATCCATTGAGGTCCAAATCTAAACCCTCAACCTCTAACAACCTATGTTGGTGCCCTTCAAATTTCCAACCTTATTACCTTCAAAGATTTGGAAATACCTTCCATCCATCCTAAAGACATAGATCCCCCTATTTTTATTACTACTTATATCATCCAAACCCACATCAAATGGGTCATGATTGATGGGGGAGTTAGCATTAACATCATCTCCTCCCTTGTCTACAACCAACTCAACTTGTCAAATAATGTCTTGTATGAAACCTCAATAATCCTTTGATCATTCAATGATACCATGGTCACTACCTTGGGAACTATCATCCTCCATATCCATTTAGGACCCCTCATGCTCCATAAAAAATTTTATGTAATGGAAGGATAATTCCAATATAATTTTTTGTTTAGATGACCCTAGATCTACTATATGGGTTGTATCCCCTCCACCCTTCACCATTGCATTAAGTTTGATCATGAAGGCTAGGTCATCACCATACAGTCTAACCCAAGGCCTTTCTTGACTTTCAACATGACCTATTTCCCCAATGATGTTATCATACCCCCATCTAGCACACCCTCAATAGCTAAAACCCAAACTTTAACCACCAAAGTGGATATCATATAGCCTTCTACCAAAGAGGCATTGACTAGTTCCTCTATCCCTTTTAGACCAAATTCCCACTATGGACCCTTTAGAATTAACATTCTATCACCTTTTTTTATGAGATTATTACCATTTATCTCTTGATGTTTTCCCTACTCCTCATGATATGGGAAATTCACCAACTAGCTAGGATATGCCCCTAATGTTAGAACTATCATTCCCTTTGGACCTCCCCACTATTAGACCCATTTTTTCTATGGGGGACTCAACAAACCTCTTAGCACTTATACCACCTCTCTTTCACCTAGGCCATTTACCACCAATTTCTCTTACCTAGATAAACTGATCTTCACCAAGACATACCTCCATCAGTGTGCTTGGAAAGGCTTTGGTCTTGGGTGATATGAGCATGGAATACATGAATTGGTCACCATTGAAACTAGGAAGCCTCATGAGAAGCATATTTTTTGTTTTATCCTACCTAACAAAAAGAAACCCAAACCTACCACCACCATTATTGAGGAAGATACCCCTTCCTCACTGACATATCATTTACCTATGTGTGAGGATTATGACATAATCCCACATAAATTGTTTTCATTAAAATGATCATCCTCAGACCTATAACTTATAAAACATAAGTGAGATTGTATACATCCCTTTAACCCATCCTGAGATAATAAGAGAAGACTCTCCTACTATTAACACTATTTAGTGCCAAGATGATGATTCTATTCTCACCTACCTTGGTTCCCTAGATTCCTCCACCCACAAATCCCTTCTTCTTGAGACCTCAACCATGTTTAATTAATCCACCATGGATATCAACTTCGGTACTCTAGATAACCCATGCATTATCAAACTTGGAAAATCACTAAATGCTGAGGAACTTTAGGACTTCTTTTCTTTCCTCCAAAACTATATCATATATTTTGCTTGGTCTTATAGTGACATGCCTATATTTGAACCAACCATTGCTACCCATAACATAGTCACCAACTATGATGCCAAACCCATCAATCAAAATCTCTAATTAATGCACCCTTGCATAACCCTTCTCATTAGAGAAGATCTTTAGCATCTCCTATTTATCAATTTAATTAAACCTATTGATTACCCCTAATGGGTCTCAAAAATTGTAACTATCACCAAATCCATAAGGGTAATACACATTTGTGTGGACTTTCATGACCTCAACCTTGCCTATCCCAAAGATGACTTTCCTCTACCAAGCATAGACTAACTTTTTGATCTTACAATAAATCATGAGATGTTATATTTCATGGATGGGTTCTTGGGTTAAAATTAGATCTTAATTTCTACCAAAGATCAACACAAGACCACCTTTACCACCCCTTGGGGAACCCTTTACTATAGGTTCATTCCTTTCAGACTAAATAATGCTAGTGTAACCTACATAATGCCATGACCTATATCTTTCATGTCCTTATCCATAAGATTATTGAGGACTCTATGGATGACCTTCTCAAAAAATACAAACTCTAAAAAGACCACTTTGTCATTCTTAATATTATCTTTGAATGACTTATCCATTATCATGTCTGCCTTATCCTTAAGATGTGTATTTTAGGGTCTCATCAAGAAAGCTTCTTGGATTCATTATCTCCCTTCATGGAAGTGAAGTAAATCCTACAAAAATAAAATTCATAATTGATATGTTTCCTCTCATCAACCTCAAGTAAATCTATAGCTTTTAAGGGAAGCTTCAATCCATTCATCATTTTATTTCCTAGCTTTCAGACCAATGTCAACCATTCCACCACCTTCTAAAGAAGGATATCTCTTTTAAGTGGATAATCAACTATCAAAAGGCATTTGATTCACTAAAAGAGTACTTTTTGTTTCCACTTGTCCTCACCCCTCCCAAAGATGATCAACCTTTATACCTATATATCTTTGCCACCAACCATTCCCTAGGGGAAATATTAGCTCACCGAGATGAACAACATATATATCAAGTTATATACTACAATAGCCACATTATTTTAGAATATGAGACTTGGTATACCCATACTAAGAAACTTTTCTTGGCCTTAGTCTTCATGGATACCAAACCTTACCACTGCCTTCTTAACCTTAAAACCTATGTCATAACCAACACTGACCCACTCAAGTACATACACCTCAAGCCTTACCAAAAAAAGTGTATGACCAAGTGGATCATGCTCTTAGCAAAGTTTAACTTTTATTTTCTTCATTAAAATTTAATTAAAATGTAATTCATTACTGATCAATTCATTGTAACACCTTTAGTATGCAACCAACCTCCTCTTGAGTTCCCTAATAAGGATGGAATGAAGCAAAGGATAGAATAGACATCTTGGTACTTAAATTTTTAGGGTTATATAAAGTATCATCTAACTTAGAGGTACTCCCTTGTGTATACTTGGTCTAATATATGTTTATTTAGTCTAGGTGCCTCAATAATATGATTAAATCTTTAAATTTAGGCCAAGACATTGCCTTCATAACTAGGCTAGCCTTTCAAGATTATTATGATTTTCCCAAACTAAAAATTATATATAATTATGAAACTATGCTTCAATGGCTCCAAAATCATGATATCAAGGAAGTTTTAAGATATTGGGCTAAGAACAAGGAAATTTAGAAAAGGAGTAATAATGGGGATGGTCATGATGAATCAGTTGCATCAAGTCAAAAACACAAGTTATTTAGATTAGAAATAGATCCCACTTTTATCTAAGATAATAGATTATGTAAAGACTTCCCATTTAGGAGAAATTATATCTTGAAACCTAGTCACACAAATTATAAAAGTTATGCCCAATGATGGGGAACATTTATACATGATGTCCTACTTAGTAGATGCCATCTACACCACCCAAAAATTCCCTCAGTTCACTAGTTGGGACCCCAAGATGAAATGGATTATCCCTCATACCTTTTCAAATATTAGAGTATATAAGTATAAGCAAGAGATGAGAGCCATTTTTGAACATTTATACCCTATAGTGTATATGGAAATCCACAAAAGGCCCATGCCCAGACTATCAAAGGAAATTAGAGCAATCTTGAGCACCTTGGGATCCTATCGGTACTACCCAGATTGCACAATTTTAAATATATTTGGCATCAAGATATCCCCCCTTATGTTTCCCATTATAATGGTAGATAATTTTATTTAGAAATAAATTGTTTCTTATTTACTCATAGGAGTGCAGGGATTATGTAAAAATAAAAGGATAGGATTGGTTCATCCTCAATTGTCTAACATTAGCCAATTTATGATAGAAAACTAAAACTCTATCATTATTATGGACAAGAAAAGGCCTAATTTTAATTTGGAAAGAGATTACAATAGAAAATGGGACTTAGATCATATTTGTTTCAAACATTACATCAAACATAGGTCATCTTGAGCATCACCTATCACCATGAGCCTGCAGATGAAGATAGGTTCTATGTCAATGCCATAAATTATCAAGAGGTAAAGAAAAAATTGAAGGATGCTAATTTCCCTCTTGTTAAGGGTAAGTTGAAAGATGTTGATTTATATGAAGTTTTTCATCCTCAAAACCCTCAATAAAATCCATCTACATCCATAATTTAGATAACTAGTGTTAAAGAAGGAAGACCATCTAACCCTCAACTTAGTCAAAAGATCTTATAGAAATTATCTCCCATTTTTAGGAAGGGAAGAACTGAGACTAAAAAACATATTGATTAGATTTATATTTTGGAGGCTATAACCATCACCCCATCCTAGGTCCACAAGGTCATCTCACTACCTATAAAATCCTCAATAGTACCTCATCCATATTTGGTTGAGGTAGTAACACCACTTATTACAATACTATAAAATTTTACACCATAATGAACTCCTGTGATTCCTATAAAAGAGGAACTAAGTATGAAAAATCAAGAATGTGTTTATTTACCTCCCTTATTTCTAAGTAGATAAGCTTTAGGTATATTCTATGAGCCCCCAATACTAGATAACATGAACCTCATGACAGACAGGCCCCACATCATACCTTTGATTAGTCCCATGATTTTCCCCTTACCCACTATCAACCCTTTTGTTGTGTTATCCACTTCAAAGGTCTCTATGATGGCCAATCTACCCCCAATTCTTCTCAATCCCATTCTTAGGCCCAACCCTCAATTGCCAAAGAGGAGGCCTAATAATTTCATACTTTAGGTTCCTTTATTTTTGGCAAGTGCTCTAACTATCACTAATTCTTTGACATCCTCTAAATTAACACTTCCCACTTCATCCCTTAGTTTTTCCTTCATCTTAGTCACCTCCATAGTTGCTTCTCTAACATTTGCCTTCCAAGGATTGACACCATCTCATCAATTTCCATCATCCACTCAACCTAAGGGTGACACTTTGGATAAATCTTAGATAAAATAAATGTATTTAGACACATTATAAAGGTAGGATTTGGTTATATTATACCCCCCATAGTTCTCACTAAATTTTGACAAGGAGTCTGGAGCAATGAAAAGGCCAACCCATGGAAATAGCTCATCCAAATCAGACAAGTATATATGAGTTTGAAAAAACCCTATTTATGATAACCAGGAAGAAAGATAAATCTAGATAATAACAATAATATGCATAGGACCCCCTCTTATATATGAATTCATATGGTGATGTAGCCATAGAATTGATGAAAGGAATGTAATAAAGAACAACCGAGCTAGAATAAAAAAACAAAGAAACACTACCAAAGGAGACCATTACCAAGATGGAATGGGAATTTGAGGTTATGTTTAACACTTTGAATATGTTAGCTTAGTATAAAGTGAAAGGGGATGAATTTTACAACAAAATTCTTAAGGCAAAAATCACCTATGGGGTTTATGATAGCAAAGTAATCAACTTGGTCAAGTTAACTAGGATAAATCAATTTGAAGACCTAAACTTGATACCCTTAGAGGATTTGATCATTTCTCATTAATATATCATTATAATAAGGAAATACTTGAACTAATGGATTGATGAGATGATATCCTTAGGCTAGTCTCTCACCCAACTAGGTGACAGATTTTTAAATCTACTCAAAGAATCCAAAATCACAAACCTTGTTAAAAAAGATGGCACCATCATTAACAAAGATGCTTTTAGGGCCTAGCTCCAAAATTTCACCATTAATTTCAAAAAGAAGGCTTTGGCTTAGGGTGTAAATTTTGGAAAATACATGGTGGATTTGGTAGAATTAGACAATCAAACAATAGAGAAGGCAATGGAAATCAATGAGGTTGTAAGTCCCCTCTTATCTAGACATGATGTAATATCAGATTTCACCATAAAATTGCTAAAAGATCCCATTATATATTTTAAATTGATCAATAGTGATTAAAATAAATGCTCTAAGGCATGGAGAGGATAAATAGAAGATAAGAAGTAAGAAAGTAGTAAACCTTATATGGTCACCTCAAGAGCTTCTTCCTCTTCAACCCCTCTTGGAATTTCTTCTTATTTAGCTACATTGGGAGCATCATCATCATTAACATTAGTAGGATCCCATCCTATAACCTCAAGATCAAGATAGCCATTTATTAGGATTATTTTCTTTGATGAACTTCATGTTCTAGATTCACTCAGTGTATTGTAAAAATATTCCCTCTTTTAATAGGGAATATTCTTTAGTTTTTTAAAACATGAGGAAATTTTATCTAAATGACATCTGACATGTATTTAGTTCTTTTGTAACTGATGTATCCATATTGGGCATAAGTAGGCCTTTGTAGAGGGGTTTTCCCCCTCGTTTTTACTTTAGGACATAAATTTTGTGAAATTAGTGCAAATAGATAGAAGAATTCCTAGAATTTGTTCACTATTTCATTACTTTCATATTTTGTTGTTTCTCAAGCTTTGTAAATAATAGATGGTCTCATTTTTCCAATGGTTAAATCTGATAGTAATGTTTCAAATACACCTTGTTAGTTTATGTTTTTTCTTATTCTAACAAAATTTATTTGTGTGCTATGTTTCCCTTCTACTCTACAAACAAATGTGCTTAAGGTAATTTATTATAGGTAGTTATTTTAAACCATACTTTTCAAATATATTCATTTTATCTACCCCATAATCACCAACGCATTTATGATATTTTGAGTCTAACACTAGAATCTCATGAATGTTAGTTTTATTTTCACTATTATTATAAATAACTAGAGGAAATATGTTGGTCTTTGTTATTGCAAGGAAAACCTTCTATTATGCTCTATCCTTATTTCTTTGAATTTTTTTGATGTGAATCACCTTAGATTACTTCTCACTATAAATATTCATGTTTGTTTAAGTCTAGGCATAAATTGGTAAAATATAAAGACTTAAAGAAATTTTCATCATAACAACAAGAAACAAATTAGATATATTATGTCACTATAAATCTATTATTGTCCCTTCAATAGGGTTTGCTTACATATTAAAGGTAGAAGTCACATAATCATTTCAACAAAATTGAATTAAGCCCTAAGGTCTTCCATGACCTACACAATAAATTGAGATATATTATTTTGATGTTCACATTATATCTTTGACATAGATGTACATCAATAGGAGAAAAGATGGTTCTAGAAGGAGGGCCTTTTTTTGTTTTGAGTAAAATTGCAGTATATTTTGGTTAAAATATAGGATAATTTATTTAAATACACAAAGATTAGTGTAAACTTTATAGATTCACTTCATCTTCTATGATATCTTTGAAACCTTTGGAGGATCTCTATGAAAATGTGTTTATTTCAAAATATCTTTGAAATACTATCTCAAGTCTGAAGGACATTGTCTATTACCCCTCTAATATATTTAAATTTCATATAAAGGCATTAAGGATAGGCATGCCATTAAAGTCATTGAATAGATCAAGTTATGTTTCATCTATATTCATAAAGGTCTACATAATTATAACTAAGAACTTTATATCTATGGTTAATAAGTGTAAATATCATTGTCTAGTTGATTATTTATGCAAGATCACTGAGCCAAGGCTTTAGAAATCTAAACTAAGTACATTCACATAGCATTAAGGTTTTATTTACACAATCTCACTCTAAGAATGATCTAATAAGAGTAATACACTAAAGTTTACTGGAAATATCTTGTCTAACATTGATCTTTGTAGGTGTTATGGGTTCAATTTTCACCCTTGGATATTATTCTTTAGGCTCTCTCCAATTGAGCTATAATATTAGGATAACCTAAGGTTGTGGGTCACCTATGTTGGGGATAAACCTATGAATTAGGTTGGCTTCCTCTTTGATGCTCACCTAAAATTAAATCTAAGCCTAATGTTTCATAGTGAAAAGGGTTAGAAATATATTAAGGGATCCTAAGAAATTTAACCAAGTGATGCACCAAACTTAAGAAGGAAACTTCCATAAGCTTGAACCCACACTAGATTAGTAGAGGATAATGCTAGCTTACACAAACTTAAGATCAAGATAACTTGCATAATTATTTCATATAAGAGGTTCAGAATAGAATATTAATCTAGACCTAAAAAAAAAATTTGAAAACTCCCTAAACAAATTCAAAAAGGACCATGGGTGAGGAAGATTTTTCTTCACATAATGCCATAGTGCACAACTTGCCAAACATAGATTCAAGGTAGAAGATAGGTAAAGAATGTCTCATTGCATTAAGAGGTAGTTCTTACAAATGCTTAATAGGGTCAAACCTAATCAAGATAAACATACTTTACAGTATCTCAAGGAATGTCTTATCTCTCAAAAATATAAAAAGTCTTAAAATCTGAGAACCCTTTAAAAATGGAAACAAAGGGTTAAAATAGGAGAAAGGGAAGAGGAGAGAGAGGGGAGAACATTATTGATGATAATAAATGAGCTATCAGCTTTAAGAGTTATTTTTCCAAGATTTTGGTATAATGAAAATAGGTTATTATGAACAATATATTCATGATTTGCCTAGATAGCCTTTGAATCATTCCATTGGTTGAACAAGCTACACTAGAAGACAAGAGTTTGCCAAAATGGAAAGTCATGATCCTACTAAAAATTGATGCTTTAACTAATTTCCAAATCCCAAAGTCTTATTGCTTTAGATCTTGGACTAGATTTTATTATGAGGATAAAATATTCATATATTCAAATTGACAAGGACATGTCATGTCCGCTCTAAGCAGAAATTTGTCGAGGATATGACCTAGGATGATATTCTCATTAATTATATATTTGCTTTTTGCCTTGGATTCTAGACCAAAATAACTATGGTTATAAACCAATCTAGGGATATTATTTTTCCTATATTTTTACATATATATGGCACTCTATTCAAGTCCAAGTCCTATCTGAGTCTACATTGAGATCCTTTCCTTTACTTTTTCCACTGACTTAGGTCAGGCCTAAGTCTAGGTCCTTTAATCTTTCTTGTTGATTTAGGTCCCTTTTGATTTATAAACTTTCATTAAACATTCCAACTCATCTCCTTTATTATTGACCATCAAAACTACCTTAGATTATTGACCCCTTTGACTTTATTTCTCTCTATTAGATTTTTAGATATGATTAAACATGGATCATAGATTTTTTGGGGCCCACTACCCCAAGCTTGATTTCTCATTGGTTCTTGGGATTTTCTAAGAATTTTAATTTCTTTGATATCCCACATGCTTGACACTTATTATCCACACGTTCCTTCTTAGGTTCCCACCAAGTATTTTGGATCCAAATTGTCACTTTGGAGGTCTTAAAAATATTCACATAGACATCTATAATTTTTGACCAACTTTGCAATTTTATAACTTGAAGCATAAATATAGGAAAACCAAATTTACAAATAATGGACCTAATTCTAAAATGAATAAACCCTTCTAATTCACTAGCCATTCAAGCTTTCTATATGATTTTGTAAAATGTTGAAGCTAACTAGTTCATGTGATCCTGTATGATGTCTTGATGGCAATCTGGTCTAAAATAGCTAAGTATGGAAAGTTAGAAAATTCTACATTATAATCCAACTTTTCCCATACATATTTTTCATTGTGTTGTATTTTATGAGCAAAAACTTGGCACATGTTATCTTGGGACTAATGTGAATAAACCCATTTGACCAACTCTCCTTGACTTATCCACATGTGTAAGATCTAGTAGCATCAAAAATGGTCACTCAACTTTTCTACCATGGAGATAAAAGTTTGGATAGGCTCTGAATGGAATGAATGTAATAGATGAATGCCATGCACTCTCATACTTTTCTCAAGCATTTTTGACACTCCATAGAGTCTTGACAGCTCTGGACCTACCCTTAAGAATTGATGAATTACACTTTAAATGAACTCAAAGTGTCTCAAAAGCTTTATGAGATTCATGATCCTCACCTTTTCCATTCATTCCCTCTAGAGATAGTTCAAATCATTTTGATCAATCAGGGACTCTACTTCTTTCTCTTCATTAGGGCCATTATAAATTGGGTGTATGTTTGGTATGTGGGACAAATATGGCCAAAATTTTTGGTGACTCATAGGGAAGCATACTTTTTATGATTGAGAACCTAGTTCATTTTGTTCTAATTGATCTATTGGGCATGAAGTCACTTTTATGAAAATAAGCTGATCATGAAGATTATGTAAGGAAACCTCTTTGTGGAACTTCTTGAAACAATAAGGACTAAAAAAGTCACAAAAGCAAATGCACACAAGAAAATACAGGAAAGAAAGAACAACTAACCTACTAAATAAATGTGCATAGGGGAACTTAAATAAAAGCATAAAAACTAATCTAATATATACAAGACCTTTTCAAAACTGATCCTCCTAGATCAAAAGGAAAACCTGTAGTATCATCCATTTATAAAAAAATAGGATGGAAAATCCCTTGCATTAGAGGTAACATAAATGGTGAACAAGGAAATTTGATGGCCAATCCTTCTAATGTACTCCTTAGTGGATAGAATGGAATGAACATGTCTCCAATGTATACATACTAATCTAAGTCTTCCACACCTAGTTTATGTTGGACTATGAGAACACTTACTGGCTTTGTTATCTAGTTTTCAAAAAGTCTTGCATGAAGACTTCATTCAAGCTCTTGGAAGCAACTACAATTAGTTCAATTGATGGTTTAAAAATACCATGTTCTTCCAACTTTTCATTGTGTAAACTAGGACTATTCATGCTTAGAGTAGCATGTTCATAATGTTTCTTAAGGACATACCTATTAGCCTCTTTAAAATATTTTATTATGGCATTGAACCACTACCATAGTTCTTTGGGCTCTTCACTAGTATGTTTCTCAAATTATATCACTTGAGCACTTGAGATGTCCCCTTATCAACTTCACTCAAGATTTCATCTTGATCTTAAAATACAAATGAAGGCTAATTTGACCATCCAAGGTCTAAGACATCATTTTTGTCTTGCTCAAGGGCTGATCTACTTTCCTCTAGATCTAACATATTAGGGATGTCCTTAACTAACACCTCATCTTGAAGTGGACTAGCCTCAAGCACCTAGATTTTATTAGCCTCATCTTGTATATAGAATGTACCTTCATTAGACTATCTATCCTACACATTCTCCCCTTTAGGCAAGTTTTTAGGCTTAAGCTAGTCTATGTCACTCAAGAAATTTAATCATAAATTTTGACATAATTCTTGTATACCAACCTCATTCAGTTAAGCTATGGTTTTTTGATTCTTTTTTGTCATAACTAATCCTTCCTCTACTAGGACTGACTCTTGGATTGCTTCAATTGACACCTCTTCCTTATTTATTATGCCCTTTTGGACTAATTTCCATGATGAAAATGAATGTATAATAGACATTTTTGCTTCCTTTTGGATGGTTATAGGAGATAGTGGCATTAAAAGTGAGGGAAAAACATAACCAAGGTCAAAGGTTTTAGAGAAGATCCATGATGGGATAACTTCTCAATTTTTAGTGGGAAAGGGAGTAGGGATAAGAGAGGGACAAGGATTATGACAAGGTTGATAGGTTTTTTCAAGGTCACTTGGGGTAAACACATAAACATTATATACCTGATAAGTGTGAAGATGAGGTAGAGAATAAGAATATTGATCAAAATATGATTGATTGTATATACCAAATTATGATGATTAGGCACTTAATTAGGATGGTTAACTAGTTGATAGATGCTTAGAGTCACCATTGGTGTCTATAAAATACCTATAAAGGCTAATATGTATAAATACAACACCAAAAATCCTTTTTTTGCTTTTGTCTTTAGTCCCATCAAGCATGCTAAAAATTGTTATAGGCTCAATTCACACCCTTGGAGAGGGTTCTTTAGGCTCTCTCCAATTGAGTTATAATAATGGGACAATCCTAGGCTGTGGGTCACCTATGTTGGGGTTGAACCTCTAGAGTAGGTTGTCTTCCCCTTTGATACTCACCTAAAATTAAAGCTAAGCCTAATGCTCCATAGATAAAAGGGTTAGAAAGAGATTAAGGGTTATTAAGAAAGTTAACTAGGTGATGTACCAAACTTAAGAGGGAAAATCCAATAAGCTTGAACCCACAATAGATCAACAAAATATAATACTAGATTACACAACCCTAATATCAAGCTAAGTTACATAATTATTTCATAGATGAGGTTTAAAATAGAAAAGTAATCTAGTCCTAAAAACAACATTGAAAACTCCCTAAACAAATTTATAAAGAATGATCATGGGAGAGGAAGATTTTCCTTCACACAATGCCATAGTGCACAACTTTCCAAAAATAGATTCAAGGTAGAAGATAGGTAAGGAAAGTCTCATTATATTAAGAGGTAGTTCTTACAAATTCTTGACAAGGTTGAACCTAATCAAGATGAACATAATTTTTAGTATCTCAAGGAATGTCCCATCTCTTAGAAAGATTAAAAGTATTAAAATATGAGAACCCTTTAGAAAATGGAACGAAAGGGTTAATATAGGAGAAGGGGAAGAGGAGAGAGGGGGGGAGCACGTTGTTCATGATAATCAATAAGACATTATATTTAAGAGATGTTTCACCAAGATTTTGGACCAATCATAATAGGTTATTATGAGCAAGATATTTATGATTTTCCTAAATAGCCTTCAAATCATTCCATTGGGATAACAAGCTACACTAGAAGATAAGAGTTTGCTAAAAATTGCAAGTCATGATCTTACTAAAAATGAATGCTCTAACTGCTTTCTAAATCTTCAAGTCCTATTACTTTACATCCTAGACTAGATTTCATTATGAGGACAAAATATTCATATCTTCAAACTACCAAGGACACATCATGTCTACTCTAATGGTGGTTTGTCAAGTATATGACTTGGGATGATCTTCTCAGTAACCATATATATGCTTTATGCCTTGGATCCTAGACCAAAATAATTATGGATGGAAACCAATCTAAGGATATTGGTGTTCCTATAGTTTTACATATATATAACACTCTATTCAAGGCTGAGTCTTATCTAAATCCACATCAAGCTCCTTTCCTTTAATTTTTCCATTGACTTGGGTTAGGCCTAAGTTTAGGTCCCTTAATCTTTCTTGTCAAGTTGGGTCCCCTTTGTTTTATCAACTTTTGTCAAACATTTTAGCTCATCTCCTTTACTATTGGCTATTGAAACTACCTTGAAATATTGACCCCTTTGACTTTATTTCACTTTATCAAATTTTGAGATCTGATTAAACATGATCATAGATATTTTGGGGCCCACTACCCTAAGTTTAATTTCTCATTGGTTCCTAGGATTCTTTAACCATTTGACTTGCTTCAAGATTCCATGCACTTGAAACTTGTCAATTATGCATTCCTTCTAAGGTTCTTGCCAAGTATTTTGGATTCAAATGGTCACTTTATGGGTCTTAAAATTGAAATTCATATAGACATCTATCATTTCTTGACAAACTTTGAAATTTTATACCTTGAAGCACAAAGATCATGGGAACACCAAACTTGTAGATAATGGACCTAATGCTGAAAGGAATAAACCCTTTTGATTTGATAGCCATTTGATATTTTTACATACTTTTTTAAAACTTTGAAGCTGACTAATTCATGTGATCTTTCATGATGTCTTGATGATGGTCTGGTTTGAAATGGCTAAGTATAGAAACTTAGCAAATTCTATAATACAAGCCAACTTTTCCCATGTATATCTTTCATTGTGGTAAAGTTCATGAGCTAAAAATTGGCACATGTTAGCCTAGGACTAGTGTGAAGAATCCCATTTGACCAACTCTCCTTGACTTGTCCACATGTGTAAGATCTACTAGCATCAAAAATGGACACATAGTGTTTCTAACACTAGAGCCAAAAGTCTAGATAGGCTCCAGATGTAATAAATGGACCAAATTAATATCATGTACTCTCATACTTTTCTAAATCATTTTTGACTCTCCTTAGAGTCTTGGTAGATCTGGTCCTACCCTTAAGAATTGATGATTTACACTTTAAGTGAACTCAAAGTGTCTCAAAAGTTTTGTGAGCTTCATGATCCTCACCTTTTCCATTCATTCCATCTAGAGCTAGTACAGATCATTTTGATCAATTATATACTCTACTTCTTTCTCTTTATTATGGTCATTATCAATTAGGTTTACACTTGGTATGTGGTCCAACTATGGCCAATAGTAGGTTAGACCATGTTTCTAACAAAAGTTTGTGTAGGCTTCAAAACTTTAAAGGATATAGACCAATGAAGGTAGAATAAAACCACTCTAATTGGTTATAAACCTTTATAAATATTTGGTAAACCTTCATTATATTCTAAATATTTGGTATATATTCTTTGCATAGAATCCTAGAGTTACCTAAGATTCAAACTACATCTCACTCTAAAACTAGAGACCCCTTTAAATCTTTAGAAACCCATCGCAAAGCTAGATCCGATAAAGGGATATATAGGAAGTCCAAATCCCAACCTACCTCTCTAGTGAACTAGCATCCATCTCATATATTTTACATTTGGATAGTCATGGCCTAGTTAGGAGGATCCTCCATGAATGTGCCTACTCCATTGCATCATTTTCCTAGGAACCCTAAAAAGTACCTCCCCCTATTTAATCCATCTAGAGGTATAACTGATAAATAACATATCAAGTCATTCAAGGTGGCTCTTAGAATTTTAAACATCATCCACAAAGATGTAGCTTTCAAAATCTTCTTATTTACCTTTAGGGAAGAAACCTATAACTAGTTACTTTATTTTCTAGAAGATTCCATCATAGGGTGGAACCAATTTAATGATACCTTCATTGCATAATTAGGAAGGGTCATTAGCCCTAGGATTGTCTACCAACAATTCACTATCCTAAAGTGATATTTTAATGATCCTATAATAAATTTAAATGTTAAATTTTATAAGATGTATAGCCTCACCATAGCTCCCTATTGGCATGTAGATGACCTAGCCCTTAAAATTTATAAAAACGTCCTAAACCCAATGACAATTTTATTTTTTTGTAGGTCCATGAATGTTAATACACATTGATGAATAGATGCATCCATAAGGGTACCTTACGTTTTCTATCCCAAACATCAACCTAGAATTTCCTTCTCTGAACCTAGTTCCAAACATAAATTAGAATATACCTACATTAAATCACATACCTGGCCTCAACCAATTTCCATTAATCCATGAATCTCCTAGTCAAAAAGTAGGATTCTTTAATCAGTCTAATGTTAGGGCTCATTCCCAAAACAATAGTCAAGCTTTGGTCCTTGTTAATAACTCTAATACACAAAAGGTTGTCCAGAACCCTATCCAAAATGTTAATCTTGAGTCCTCAAAGGGAGAATTAGAAGCAATTTAGACAATGGTCTAAAAACTAGATAGTGACTTTCTAAATTTTTAAAGGCAAATGGGAAATATATGGAAAATTTCTAATAAAAATTACATGTTTCAAAAGCACAATAAACCTTTCAACTAGTCTAACAATAATAACAACAACAATGAGCCCCTAGTCAATAAGATGCCTAAAATAAATATATGTGAATCAAAATTAGTCCATAACACATCTTGACATGGAGAGCTATAATATATAGAATTTTGTAATGCTTTTAAAATGTTTTGAGGTGAGATGGAAAGTCATGATGTTATCCCAAATAATCAAATTAATGTTGGTAATTCTATAAATACAAGATCACCTGACAATGGGTCTAAATCTACATAAATGGACCTTATGGTTGAAACTTATGATTTTCCAAACTAGGAATAAAATGAGCCTAAAATTAACATGGATGAAATCCACACTTTTCAACAGTACCAAAAAAGCAATTATGCCTTGAAAAATAAAGCTCAAAAGGAACCAACAACAACTTCCACACCACCCAACAAAGTTGACACTCCCCCAATCATAGAATCAATAACAATCCTCATCCCTCTAAGGGAAAGGATACTCAACCAACTATAGAGTCTACTACAACTAGATCCAAGGGTGGATACAACATTATGGAAGTTATGAAGAAGATCAAAGCCAATATTACCTTTCATGAGCTTGTTCAAATCATTGAGCAACATGATTTTCTAATAAAATAATTAACTAAGAAATTAGATAAAGGTAAATCCAAATCTATGAATGTGAACATGATAATGTATAAAAGTAAGGCTAAGGTCCCTCTATTTCTATTGACTATTACAATTTATGAGAATAACATGCATAATTGTTTACTTGATTCTGGGGTATCTACTAACATAATGCCCATAAGTATTTTTGAAAATATAGGACTAAGTCCAATTAATTATAATCAAGTTATTATCCAATTAGAAAATTCAAAGGTCAAGGTGGTAGGATAAATCTTTGAATGTTCATATGTAGCTAGCTCATGAACCCCAGATTTAGCAGTTCATCAACATTCAAGTCATAGAAATCCTAGAAGCATATGGGATGTTTTTGAGCAGAGACTAGACAAAATCCTTGAATGGATACATGTTAACTAATTAATCACACATGTGGCTACCTTGGAGGGGTGTTCCCAATCAAATCTAGATCAAGTGAGATTTGAGAATGAAGTTTATGATTATAGAATATAATGTCAAGAATGAAAAGGTAAATTTCCAATCTATAGACTTAGGCATGTATGTTATTAACACTAATAATTTAGATGAAAGCAACCCAATGGCCAAATATGAATGACTTTATATGATATACTTCAATTTTGAGAGTTAAACAAGGCTTTGTGTAGGTATCATATTGACTAATCCAGTTGGTAAACAATATTTGGCATATTATAGACTTTAATTTCTATGCACTAATAATCTTATAGAATTTGTGGCCTTGATCCTAGAATTTAATTCACCATCAAGCATAAGGTATGGAAATTATTATTCCATGGTGATTCAAAATTAGTTATTAAGCAGGTATATAGTTAGTATCAATTTAAGATTTATTATTTGAAGAAATATAAGTTTAGAACCTAGGATTTGATTAAGAGTTCTGAAGCATTTAACATCACCTCTACACTCAGGGATGAAAATTAGTTGGTGGATGTGTTGGCTTCTAAAAAATTAAATCTAGCCCCACCTGAGGCTCTTGAATTATATAAGTTTATAGTCAAAATGATATTGTGCCCTTCCATGCTAAACAATGTCAATCACTTTTATGTTTTTGATGAAGATAAACAAATCATCAATTTCATGACTAGTTCTGGATTCTTTGAGTCATATAATTGATAAATAAGAAGAATATTATATAAAGGATGTGAAAACTAATGAAGATGGAATAATCCAACTTCATAAGAATAAAATTCATAAGGGCATGGTACTCGATAAAGGATATTTAATCAATATAAGCCAATAAGGGATACCAAGGTGTCCAAATTAAGTAGCAAATATTACAATAAAATTAATTTGGGTTCATTGAGCAATCCCCAAAACATTAAAATCAATTTGGTCTATACAAAAGAATAGTTGACTGAAGCTATTGAAATATTGTCTAGATTTAAAGATGTTTGTGTGCACTTATGAAGATCTTAGAGTCTTTGACACCTAGGTCATCACTCACATAATCCCTTTAAAGGAAGAAAGAAAAGCTTTCAGGGAAAGGTAGAGACCCATAAACCTGATTCTATAGCCTCTCATTTATAAGGAAATGAAGAAGTTACTAGATGCAAGAATTATTTTCCCAATCAGACACTCCACATGGGTAGCCAACCTAGTCCCAATCAAGAAAAATAATGGTGAAATTAGACTCTACATAGACTTTCAAAACCTCAATAGATATTCAGAAAAGGATAAATACCCATTTCCATTTTTTATGAGGTAATTCAAATGGTTATTGGCTCTCAAATTATATCTTTTCTAGATGGATTTTCTAGATATAAACAAGTACTAGTCAACAAAGAAGATAGGAGGAAGACTACCTTCATAGCCAAGTGGAGAATGTTCACATACTAAAGGATGACTTTAGAGCTCATAAATGATAGGGATACCTTTCAACATGCCATGAATAATGAATTCCAAGGACTAACTAGTACATGCATTATTATTTATATGGATGACTTAACCATTTTCTCTAAGAATGGGAAAGATCACATGATGCACCTTTAACAAATTATGGAGAAATGTAGGACCTTTGGTATTTCTCTAAACCCCAAGAAAAGTATTTTTTATGTAATAAAAGTTAATATCTTGGGACACATAATAAAAAAGGATGGTATGGCTATTAAACTTGATAAAATTAATGTTATCTTTAAAGTTAATTTTCCTAATAGTAGGAAAGAGTTAAAATCATTAATTTTCCTAATTAATGTTAACTTCATACACAAATTCATTTGAAGTTTTGCCAAAATTGTTAGACCCATAAATTATATGTTAAAAAAGGATGAAAATATTGATTTGAGATCTAAGGCTAAGAAATATTTCCAAGACATCAAGGAGGCCATAGTAAATGCACCCATGTTAATTATCCCAGAGTTTGGTAAAGATTTATACCTTTATTCTTTTGATTTGATCACATAATTATTGTTTTCTAAATGCATAAAGTAGATGAAAAGGAACACCTAATTACCTTCATGAGTATGAACATGAAATATGTTGAATTAAGATACCTGCTCCTAGACAAACAAGCATACACTTTGATAAATGCCATTAAAATTTTTAGACACTACATCCTCAAAAATAAGACCCATGTCATTATAACTGATCTTAACATTAATCTTATGCTTATCCAAAATGATTTAGGGGAAAGATGATGGAAGTGGATGACCAAGCTTCATGAATACAACATATAAATTAAGTTGGCCAAGATGGTACAAGTCTAGGGTTTAATTCAGTTAATTACTAAGACTGATCTTCAAATTGATGTTTTATAGGTAGAATTAGGCTAGATCTCAAATAAATATTGTTACAAGGACATTTTACATTACCTAATAAGTGGAACTTATCCTCCATATTTGAAGAGAGAATAGAGGAGAGTGATCAGGCTTAAAAGGTCTCAATTCATGATCAAAAGAGAAGTGTTTCATAGAAAAACTATGAAGGTATCTACTTGAGATGCATCTCTAGAAAGAAATTTGTAGACATACTTAGTAAATTATATGATAAATTAGGAAGAAAACATCCTTTGAATATAACTACTACCAAAAAAATACTTAAAGTGGGCTATTACTGGTCTATAATATTTAAGGATGCACATTCTCACATCCAATCATGTCATCAATGTCAAGTGTTTGACAGTTGAGAAGTAAAGATAGTCATACCTTTATAACTAGTGATTGAAATAAGGCTATTATAATAATTATTGTACTTCATTAGATTCATTAATCCCAACTCTTTGATAGGCCACAAATTTGTGCTAATAGCCATTGACTGTTGCACTAGGTGTACTGAAGTAATTTCTACTAAGAACTACAAGGTAATTGATATCATCAAATTTCTAAAGGAAAATATTACAACCAAATTTGGGACCCCCTTGTCTCTAGTATGTGATAATGGTTCATATTTCTAATCCATATAATTTATAGAGTGGGCCTATGACAATAAAATTATTGTCAAGTTTTCCTTGAACCATTATTCACAAGGGAATGGTATTATAGAATTGAAAAATAAGAACCTGATGAATGCAATAAAAAATTTAGAAACTAAAAATCCAAAAGAATGAAATTCACTATTTAAATATGATTTTTGGGTAGATCAAACTAGATACAAGTAGGCTTTGAATTCATCTCCATTCTTACTAGTGTACGGGTAACAACTAGTATTTCCCATCACATTATAGTTTTCTACTTATGATTTCATGGCCGAATATATGGATGATGACAAGAGAATCCAATAAATAATATTTAATATCATATAGATGGAATATTATAGAGATGAATCCCTCAATAATTTCAATAAACACTAAGACATAGTCAAAAAGTGGTTTGACAAAAAGGCTAAAATTAAAACTTTCCAAATTTTAGACTTAGTCTTACTATGGGACAAAGCCCATGAGAAAAAAGGTTGGCATGAAAAATTCACACCCATTTGGATTAGGATATATCAAATTGCAAATATATTGGGTGATAATGCATTCAAACTAAAAATCTTACAGGGAAATGGCATAGCTCTATCGATGAATGGACAGTATTTGAAGCACTATTCCTTGGTTGCCCCTTGTAACCCCACTAAAGGAATATGATTTGGTTTAGTGTAGTAATAGGTAGGGGTAGGTTAGTTTCCTTTCTACTTTTATTTCTCATTGTGTGTTTACTTTTAGTTTTTTTCTTTCCTTAGATTAGTCATTGTGTGTTGTAGCTTAGCAATAAGCCCTCTAGGCATAGTCCCAAGTTTCTCTTGTATTTGCCCCAAGTTTTAAAATATGAAGAGTTGAAGTGTTGAAACCTATGTGCATCCCAATAACAAGTTGTCCAAAGTGAGAGACTACACTATGTGTTGGTTTGGATTATTGAAAGGATATAATTTTAAAGATGCCATTTCATGGAGCATGTGTTCTTATTATGATTGTAATCCAGTTCTAACAAGCATGCATTTGACTAAATGAAGGTATTAAAATTATGAAAGTCCATGTATATTGGCACTCAATCTCACATCATAATATTTCTTGGGTAGATCTCTATTAATAAAAGTGAATGGTTTTTTAAAAAAAGCTCTAAAATCCCTTAAAACCTAGCTAATAAACTAGTTCCAAACCACCACAGATTTGTAAATATAAACATGTGTATCAAGTTGAAATAGACATGACACTATAAGTTGCATTCCTTTTAAGGTGATTTGAGTAACCTCCATAGGGGATATGGACACCTGGTTGGTAGTGGAGTAAGGCCTAGAGTGGAGTCAAAGGTATCTCTATTGGGGTGATAGATGTCTAGCTGGAAGTAGAGTAATGCCCAAGCCATCCCCGTAAAAGTTGAGCATAATCATATATGTCTAAAAAGTTTTTTCTTAAAAATTATGTTCTTGGACATGAAGCTTGAAGCTATTGATTCTAAAACTAAAAGGTATACTGATCAATCAATTCAAACCACACACATAGTATGAATGGTTTTCATAGTTTTAGGTTTTAATCCATCAAATGAAAAGTTGTTAGTTCTAGAAAATAAATTATAATATTTTCTACATCCACCAAGGAATGATTTCTTAAGGATTATATTCTAAACTAATATATCAAAATTATAACATATTGTTATGTTTCCCACATAGGTTTCCCCATTTGTTGAGATCAACATGCCACATTTCTCAGAAAATGGGGACCTCATGAAAAATTTAAATCATTCAACCTAAAAAATACCTTACCATTGGTATCCCATGACTAAACTCCCCCTTTTTTTATATGACTTGAAATATTTAAGAGTTATGTTGGTCTATGACAAATATTAATGAGGTACTTTTTAAATATTTCATTAATTTTTAGTTCATTGAGATTTCTAATGAACTGATTTGTTTAAAAGTGCTCTTATGAGGGGTTACATTCAAAGATCCAAGTTATGACCCCTAAAACTCAACCAAGGCTACTTAATTAAGGTTTTCAAATCATAGTCTAAGTTTAAACATGAACAAATTTTTGTTCAAGACTATGCCATGCTTTAAATCTTAAGTTTCTAACTAATGTCTAGTTTGGATTTCATACTCAAGATTTATGACTTTAGACTTGTCTTTTTATCTCATAATTTTCTAACTTTCACACCTTTTATTTGACAAGAGCCTGACTAGTGTTGCATGTGTTGGCAACTTAGCCATTTAATGTTCTAGACTTTGTCACATATACTTTATCCTTTTAAAAACTAAGCAACCCTATGACCTAATGGGAGTCTTTCAATTGTCACTGAGTCATGGAATTTTATTCTTACAAATGAATTGCACAGTTTGTAACCCTATGACTTAATTAGAACATGCCATGTGGTACCTAGTCATAACCTTCCATGTCTTTGGTTAATTTCTAAAGTATCATGACAATGTGATCCTATCACATCATGCCACTTATCACTCAATCACACCCCCCATAATTAAGAAGCAATATTCCAATTTCAAAATATTATGGTTACATGAAAAAGTGACACTTGGCAGATGACTTCTTAATCTTGGATATCTAAGTGTAACATGGAATCCATTCAGTAGTTGGGAGTAATGAGATGAAGACACATGGACCCATATCTCATTAAAATAACACCATCAAATAAGCATTAAAACCTAGAAAATGCATGATCAAATCAAAGTGTGACACTTGGTAAAAGGTTTTGGCATTTGGTTTTATTATAATTTTCATACAATAAAGGCACATGATAGTGTGAGCTAATAATATCTCACCACTTGGAAAACTAGCGAGATTTCCAAGACCATGTTAGCCAAAAGATGAAAGGGGTTGATCCATGTAATGATTAAATAAGAACAACCCAAATGGAATGTGACACTCGGAAAAGTATCATGTGATCCACCTAGATGGTTCAATATTTGAAATAAAAGCTAAAGTGCCTGAAAGGGTGCCAAATGTTGAGTACGTGTTAAAAGGAAGTACCTATGTGGCATATAGTTCTTCATAAAGCACTAGTTTCAAGTGAAAAGTAAATGTTGATGGGGATCATTTTGACATATATAAATAAAATTCACTTCACTAAATAATTCAAGCCTATGATGATAGGGCACATAGAGTGAAGGTAGTGATTGGTTGATTTCTCAAAATAAAATTTTGAAGCTGTTAGGATATAATTGAAGAGCCACCCTGACTTTAAATCAAGGTAGATTAAATTAATTGCCATTTATGACTCATATTTCTAATTTTTATTTTAATTTGAATCTTAAAAGCTACCATGTTAAATAAATAGGTTCACCTTCATTTGTTATCTACTAAGATCTTTGAAGCATTCTGTGATTATTCTAAGGACTTTTATGCATTCTTCTACCATTAAAGCAATCTGTAAGCCCGTTAAGCATAGAATTTGAAGCCATATTTGAAGCCTAGTATAATTACAATCACTGAATGTGGGTGTGAATTAGTGTTTGAAAGCTTTTAATCAGTTATAATTTAACATTCCTTAAACCATGAAAGCAATACAGTGACATATCAATGCATAAAGAACAATTCACATGATCATAACACAAGAAAACATATATATGAATGGAAAACAACAAGGGAAGGAAAATACACTATGATTTATATAAATTTAATAATTTACCATACAAAAAAATATCAAATTGTGTTGAGTACCAATTTAACTTGGATCAATAACCCCAATAAAGTCAAGCACCCACTTGAATAATCTTTAGTAAACACCTACTTTCAAGGAAGCATGAACTCCCTAAGTGAATTAGTACCAACTCAACCACCTCAATAATTTTTATCACCACATTTATAATCTTCTATTATTCTCTCATTTCAATACCCCCTTCTTCTCAACCATGCAATATTTTATTCATTTATGTTGCATTCTTAAAAAATGCCTAAATTGCCTTAAATATATATTAGTCTCATGATTACACACCAATTGGTTGGCCACACACCTTTAACCTCTTATTTAATCCATAAAATATATCTTATATCATATTATTAACATGATTTTTAACCCCTTTTGGTCTGAAACAACTCCATTGGGCCATACTCCTCCTTTAGGCCTCATGGAGACCTAATTGCATTAGGTCTATCCTCTTAGCACTAAAACTTGATCCTCTTGGGCCCATATGACCTTATCCAATAATAAAAAACAATTCAATCACTTATAAAATTAACTATAATAACCTCCTCCATGATTTATTATACATATATCCTTTGTTCATACCATAAAAGCTTATTTAGGATAAACTACCCTATTAGGCCTATGTACCTCAAAAGTTTGTCTTAAAAAAATGAAGCTAAAACACCCTTAAGCTACTAAACTCTAAAAAATTAAAAATGTAGATAGATTATCCATAACCTTAGGTTCATCACCAAATTCTTGGAACACTTTCACTCAGGAGATAAAGTCTCAAAAACATCTCTGTAACTCACTCAAAACTACCAATTCACCTCAAAAACTAGTCTTGATGAATTAAACCTCCAACACATGTGTATACACCTATCATGAATCTTGATGAATTTAAATGGTCCTATGATATATCCATACCATTCTTATATAGAAAATTAAGATGTTATAATGCCAAATATTAGTCTTATAGACTAATTTCTTAACCTTATATCACACACTCTTATCTAAATTAGATAGGTCATTTTGTGAGAAAAATTTTCACTACATACACTAACCTCAAAATCCTATAAAATCATGATCATGATTTAAAATTCATGAATAAATTATTCATGTACTTTGTTTCATAAATTTATCATGCACATACCCTCATATCTATCTCTTCATCTCTACTTAGGTTTTACACTATTTGCACCATTAGGTGTATCTATTGTTAGCTAACTTGGATAACCAAATTATCATACTTAAATGCTATAACCTATCAATAAATCATCATGTACATGTAAAATTATTCTCTACACTCTTATACCATCCATTATCTTTTCTTAAGCAATACAACTTTTGAGATCTACAATAAATTCTTGACAAATAAGCTTGTATCTATGCATTTTCTCTCTCATGTAACTAACCACCACCACCTAGAGGTACTTGGGATAGTTGAATACATGATCCAATAAATTATCTAGGAATTTTAATTATGAGATAATTTTAACAATATCTTTCATATCATATCCTTATTAGGGTTTTAGGGAGGTCAAACATAGTTTTTGGTGTTACCGATTGTTCATAAAGTACTACCCCTTGAAACCAAAACTAATGCATGAATATATTAAATAGTACCCTTCCACATCTCTCCTTAATATTTAATATGACCATCTAGAAGTTACATGTGCCACGAATGTCTAAAAGTGCTTCTCAGTTCTTGAGACCTCATTCTATGAACTTGAAAAGGCTTAAAACATTGATTAATGCAATTTCCTTCAAACCATGACCTCAAACTTTATGAAGATGCCTAAAAAAACTTATCTCACCTCTATCCATTCTCAAATCATCATACTTTCCTTTAAATCTGATCTTCATACCCCACTAGGCTAGGTAGGGTCTAAGAGAGGTTTAGGTATAGACTTAGACTGAAGGTCCTACCCTTGTAGGTTCACCTTGAAACTCTAATAAATGTTTAAATGCCTTACATACATTCTAAAAACTTTCCATAAAACCTTGAAAATCTTGTGTTCATTCATTTTCCATGCACATACCTCTTCATGTCATGACTAGGCTCATGATGAGGCTTCCTATACACTTTGACATTAATGACATGTACCTTCATAAAAACATAATACTATAGATGAAACTCTAAGACATTAGTTACCTTAAAATTATCTTTTTTAAATTCTCTCCTAAAAACATGACAACATTCTTTAATGCATCTTGTCACCAAATTTTCACATCACATACTGCTAATTATCCTTAGTCACCTTTGACATCAACCTTCATATGATGCATATTTGACATCAATGATAACACTCAACAATATCACCATTTGTCATTGATGGTAACCACTCTCAAAAACTTATCTCAATAGGAAATTTCATCCTCATTTTGAAATTTCTCTCTTTCTGACATAACTGACAAAGAGATCCCTCCAACTTCTTAGATCACACCTCTTGAAACCACAAACACTCAACACACAGTATTATGAGTTTATGAAACATCATACAAACATGCTACCCATATCTCCATGCATACCTTCTTGGCACTACTATCCTACTCTTGGAGATAATGATTCACTTGATTAACTCCCCCTAAGGACTTGACTTCCATAATGACTATTAGGGGTAGGAACTAGACCCAATTCTTATCTTAGATGTTCAAATTTTACTTTTGGAAGTGTCTTAATTAAAATGTTTGAAATATAATCCTTTCTAGAAACATATTCAATTTTAACACTTTGTTCACTCTATATCTTGGGAAATGATACTTCATTGGAATGTGCTTAGTTTTTGAGTGCATGATAAGATTATTTGAGATTCTTGTGGTACTTGTATTATTATAATAGATAGGGTTAGGACTCTCATACTCCACCTTGTAGTATTTTAAGTTCTATCTCATCCATAGGACTTGAGTCTAACATGAAGTTTTTATAATGTATTCAGCCTCACAAGTAGATAATGTCATTGATGGTTGTTTCTTGCTTATCCATGATACTAGGCACTCTCCCAAGAAGAAATGTCCTCCATTAGTGTTCTTCCTATCATCTAGACTCCCTTCTTAGTATGCATTTTTATAGGTCATCAATTTAAACTCCTTAATCCTTAGATACCACAACCCAAACTCAATCGTTCCCTTTAGATACCTAAGTATCCTTTTGACTACTTGTAAATGATTTTCCTTTGGGTCAACATAAAATATTCCCACAAGACCTACTGATTTCATGATGTCAAGTCTAGAG